>JAFBMS010000583.1:0-82692 GCA_019788955.1 Albula glossodonta | reverse complement strand
GACATAACACCAGCAATATAAACATGAACCAGCAGAGGGAGACAACACCCGCAATACACACAGTAACCGAACAGAGAACAGAGCACACACATAATTCCCTCTTAATTTTAATTGAAAACGGTTTCAGCAAAACATTTTAATGTACAGTATTTTAAAATTATTATTGTTTACCTGCTTTTTCAGCTGGGCTCATTTCAGTTACTTTGCTGTATTAGTTTTTAAATACAGTAAAAGCACAGTAACACAGAGGTGCATATTTGCACTTTTAAAACAAACATTTATGACTCAGCGATCGCCAAGTGTGCCGTCAGGCTCTTGACTGTTCTGTTGTAGGGACATTTTATGGCCAACAGAGGGAGACACATTCCAAATTTGTACACAATTATTCTGTCCCAGGATTCCGCCTGGTCTAAAACTGCGAACTTGCATCGTCGAGTCCAATCAAAAGTAGGATGTTCACAGCAATAATCAGAGACCATTGTAACTTTAAATGTTTATACGAAAACTATTCGAATATATAGAAGCTATCTCTTAGAGACTACTGTTTGGTCTGTTCTGCAGATGCTCAAGGTAAATTTCTGGAATATGGAAGGGGAAATTATAGCAGGCTATTGGTTATGTCTCCCAAGTCTACAGTAATATGTGCCAGGTGTGTTATCGGGCACCAGACTGAAAATACGTTTTATGTGCAGCTGATCGAGACAAATCCCCAATTTCTACACAATTAGTCTATCTTAGAATTCATCATACATTCACTCATCTGTTGAGAATGCATGCCCCCGCTTAAAAACAGTATGTACATGATAATTATAATTATAATTCAGAGTTTACGGACAAGCCCGACAACCCCCTGGAGACACACGTGATGTTGCACGATCACTCTTAAAATCACATAGATATATCTGACCCGATTAAAACACTGCTTCACAACTTTATTTAAAATGCAATATCGGACCTTGCTCTGCTAACTCTTGAAATAAGACTTTCTCATACGTTTCCTCACCTGCTCAGGCAGACACCGTGGACAGTGTATCAGGATGCTTTCGCAGTATTATCCAGCAGAACGCGCCAACGAGCGTATCGGCACAGAAGACCAAAGTTACACTAATCAAGCCTTCAGCTTCGGGCAACACTTGAGGACTGATCCCAGTCTAGTGATTTCGACACAGCTTTTCCCAGGTGGTGTAAAGAAAAAAAAGTTCCCTCGCTCGCTCTCTCTCCCTCTCGCTCGCCCTCTCTCTCCCTCGCACTCTCTCTCTCTCTCTCTTGCTCTCTCCCTCGCTTGCCCTCTCTCTCTCTCTCTCGCTCGCCCTCTCTCTCTTGCTCTCGCTCTCCCTCGCTCTCTCACTCTCTCTCTCAAATTCAAACGTGCTTTATTGGCATGACAAGGCGTTGCTAAAGCATAAATACAAGATACAAAGAACACCGAACAAAGACAATAACAACATTCCCATCCCGAACATGAACACATTTATGTATTGATGTATTGATACACTGATAGGAAGAAAGAAAAAAAAAATCTCTCTTTTCATTTGCCACAGATGGTGGGGTTTTTTAGGTTGTAGACATCATGTAGACATCATCCGTCTGTCTGTGTTGGTGAAGTCGTGGAGCGTGAGGTTTCAAACCAGAGAGTTGTGTGGGTGATCCTCTTAATCCACTTGATGACACGCGATGACAGTCCAAAGAGGAGGCCGAGAGCAGCAAAAAGAACAGATGGAGGTTCAGTGGAGGAAGATGAGAAAGAACCAAGGGGAGGACCTCTGGAATGTGGGGGTGACACACGGGATGTTGTACGATCACTCTTAAAATCACATACACATATCCGACCTGATTAAAACGTTGCTACACAACTACAATATCGGTTCTTGCTCTGCTATCTCTTGAAATAAGACTTTGTCATTCGTTTCTTCACCTGCTCAGGCAGACACCGTGGATAGTGTATCAGTATCCTTTCACACGATTATCCAGCAGAACGTGCCAACTACCGTATCGGTACTGAACACCAAAGTTACACGAATCAAACTTTCAGCTTCGGGCAACACACGCAAAGATGAATAGTCATAACGAGTTTCCCATGATCCTTTGCACGTCTGCGGAAACGGATAAGTAATAATTTAGCAACCATTTTCCATGTTTGCCTTTCATTTTAGTATTTGTTGTGAGGCGTAGTTAATTTCTTCGTGTATTTGTGCAGTTTCTGTCTTAACTGAACATATGTTCATTAGCCGCAACAACCGTGGATGAGACAACTTGTGAGGATCCAACAGAGGGATGTACACTTTGTTTCACCAGCTATTTTATTGTTGCAATTTCAGCTACCTATACAGTTCAACCCCCGACCCCCCCCCCCCCCCCCCCCCCCCCGGGGCCAAATCCACCGAAAGCTCGGGCACATAATCTTTCCTTTCCACTTTTTGTGTTTTTAAAAGTGATTGTGTAAGACATGGTCGAGTTTGGTGACTTTTTCCCTTTTTCTTTTGGTGTCCTGTCATTGATTGTTTTATTTCCATTTGTACCTCTGAAAATTAAGAGTTTGCCTAGTTTGGTAAACCTTTGTGAAAATGTATTTTAACGAAATAGTAAAATCCAAAACCTAATAAAAGCCATTTTACACGCGAAACAAGTAGCGATGGCCACGAGGTATATCCGGATGGCATAAGTACAAATGAAAGGAACTTGTCCGAAACTTGTTTGTTTGGAATAACTTGAAATTACACAAACAGTGAAATGACTGATAGGATGTTTATCAGCAGTGCATTGGGTAAGACATATCAAATGTACAAAAGAAGTTGAGACAATTTCACACACCAAGAAGCCTTGGATGAGCGGTATTGACCAGCTCTCCCAATTCAAAGGTTGTAAGTTCAAGACTAGCTTAACTGCTTCTTTTAGCATAGTTATCATCATTGTTGCACTGCACAGAAGAACTTGAGACAACTCCACATGCCAAGAAGCCTTGGTTGAGAGGTATTGACCAGCTCTCCCAGCTCAAAGGTTGGAAGTTCAAGGCTAGCTTACCTGCTTCTTTTAGCATAGTCATCATCATTGTTGCACTGCACAGAAGAACTTGAGACAACATCAGACACCAAGAAGCCTTGGTTGAGAGGTATTGACCAGCTCTCCTAATTCAAAGGTTGTAAGTTCAAGGCCAGCTTAACTGCTTCTTTTAGCATAGTTATCATCATTGTTGCACTGCACAGAAGAACTTGAGACAACTCCACATGCCAAGAAGCCTTGGATAAGAGGTATTGACCAGCTCTCCCAGCTCAAAGGTTGGAAGTTCAAGGCCCGCTTACCTGCTTCTTTTAGCATAGTTATCATCATTGTTGCACTGCACAGAAGAACTTGAGACAACATCAGACACCAAAAAGCCTTGGATGAGAGGGATTGACCAGCTCTCCCAGTTCAAAGGTTGCAAGTTCAAGGCTAGCTTACCTGCTTCTTTTAGCATAGTTATCAACTTTGTGGCACTGCACAGAAGAACTTGAGACAACATCAGACACCAAGAAGCCTTGGATGAGAGGTATTGACCAGCTCTCCCAATTCAAAGGTTGTAAGTTCAAGACCAGCTTACCTGCTTCTTTTAGCATAGTTATCATCATTGTTGCACTGCACAGAAGAACTTGAGACAACTCCACACACACCAAGCAGCCTTGGATGAGAGGTATTGAACAGCTCTCCCAGCTCAAAGGTTATGAGTTCAAGGCCAGCTTACCTGCTTCCTTTAACATAGCGATCCTCTATGTTTTGTGTGGCTATTGTCAGACATGTTATTGAAACAGGGATAAAGAGAATGCTTAAGTGCGAAGGACTCCATGGCACACTGGGATAGACCGCCCTTCACGGAGCTGGAGGTTGTCGGTTCAAATCCGTGCTGGACCTGAGCAACGAATGGGGGAGGTGTGGATATCTCCCCCAAGCGCAAGCGAGGTGTGAGTGCGTGTATGAGTGAAGGAGGGGGGATATGGTGTGGGGCCCCCCCCCGAAGGTTCCAGAAGCAGAAAGAGGGGGTTATGCTTATGCACCTGGTGAGTAGTAGTTTTTGCTCTGCCCCTTTAGAGATGATGCAAGGCCGTCCCTTCCCCACCCCCAGTTGGGGGCGGCGTGACATTTTCAAGAGCAGTAACCTGGGTCACATGACAAAAACTGCTCACATGACCCCAAGTTAGAGCTCTGGAAAATTTCATGCCACCCCCAATGTCTTAAAAAGACAGTGGGGGAGGGATACGTACCTGCCGTCGGTCTGCGCTGGCACGGCCTCCCTCCACCTGCAGGGCGGTCTCTCCCCTCCGTGTCTTCAGACAGCGCACCTGACAAAAAGCACACAAACAACGATTCAACGTTTGAACCCTACACCTCAAAAGAGCAGAAAACGAGCATCTCTTATACCTCAGACTTCCTGACATTTGCTCTGTCTGGAGCTGGTGAGGCAGAAACATTGTGGACCTCAGGTTGTGAAAACAGCCATCCCCTGCAGCAGAAGCAGAGTAAAAGAGCACATGGGTGTTCTCCTGACTGTTTTTCTCCTGATGTATAATTGAGTCTGTGACAATGGTCACCAGTGAAAGTGGATCCAGTCGCACTGCTGTGTGACCTGTGAAAAGAAAAAAGAGGCAAAGACAAGAGTCAGCTAAACACACTAACCTACAGGCCCCTACACAGGCCTGAGAGTACCTCTGTGCAGGTAAACACACTCACCTACAGGCCCCTACACAGCCCTGAGAGCACCTCTGTGCAGGTAAACACACTCACCTACAAGCCCCTACACAGGCCTGCGGGTACCTCTGCGCAGGTAAACATACTCACCTGCATGCACACAGGTCTAAGTGCACCTCTGTGCAGGTAAACACACTCACCTACAGGCCCCTACACAGGCCTGAGTGTACCTCTGTGCAGGTAAACACACTCACCTGCATGCCCTTACACAGGCCTGGGTGTACCTCTGTGCAGGTAAACACACTCACCTGCAGGCCCCTACACAGGCCTGAGTGTACCTCTGTGCGGGTAAACACATTCACCTACAGGCCCCTACACAGGCCTGCGTGTACCTCTGTGCGGGTAAACACATTCACCTACAGGCCCCTACACAGGCCTGCGTGTACCTCTGTACGGGTAAAAACACTCACGTACAGGCCCCTACACAGGCCTGAGTGTACCTCTGTGCAGGTGAACACACTCACCTACAGGCCCCTACACAGGCCTGCGTGTACCTTTGTACAGGTAAAAACACTCATGTACAGGCCCCTGCACAGGCCTGAGTGTACATCTGTACAGGTAAACACATTCACCTACAGGCCCCTGCACAGGCCTGAGTGTACCTCTGTGCAGGTAAACACACTCACATACAGGCCCCTACACAGGCCTGAGTGTACCTCTGTGCATGGTAAACACACTCACCTACATGCCCCTACACAGCCCTGAGTGTACCTCTGTGCAGGTAAAGACATTCACCTACAGGCCCCTACACAGGCCTGCGTGTACCTCTGTGCGGGTAAACACATTCACCTACAGGCCCCTACACAGGCCTGCGTGTACCTCTGTACGGGTAAAAACACTCACGTACAGGCCCCTACACAGGCCTGAGTGTACCTCTGTGCAGGTGAACACACTCACCTACAGGCCCCTACACAGGCCTGCGTGTACCTTTGTACAGGTAAAAACACTCATGTACAGGCCCCTGCACAGGCCTGAGTGTACGTCTGTACAGGTAAACACATTCACCTACAGGCCCCTGCACAGGCCTGAGTGTACCTCTGTGCAGGTAAACACACTCACGTACAGGCCCCTACACAGGCCTGAGTGTACCTCTGTGCATGGTAAACACACTCACCTACATGCCCCTACACAGGCCTGAGTGTACCTCTGTGCGGGTAAACACATTCACCTACAGGCCCCTACACAGACCTGAGCGTAACTGTGCAGATAAACACACTCACCTACAGGCCCCTGCACAGGCCTGAGTGTACCTCTGTGCAGGTAAACACATTCACCTACAGGCCCCTACACAGGCCTGAGTGTTCCTCTGTGCAGATAAACACATTCACCTATAGGCCCCTACACAGGCCTGAGTGTACCTCTGTGCAGATAAACACATTCACCTACAGGCCCCTACACAGACCCGAGTGTAACTGTGCAGATAAACACACTCACCTACAGGCCCCTACACAGGCCTGAGTGTAACTCTGTGCAGATAAACACACTCACCTACTGGCCCCTACACAGGCCTGAGTGTACCTCTGTGCAGGTAAACACACTCACCTGCAGGCCCCTACACAGCCCTGAGTGTACCTCAGTGCAGGGAAAAAATTTCACCTACAGGCCCCTACACAGGCCTGAGTGTACCTCTGTGCAGCTAAACACATTCACCTACAGGCCCCTACACAGGCCTGAGTGTAACTGTGCAGATAAACACAGTCACCTACAGGCCCCTATACAGGCCTGAGTGTAACTCTGTGCAGATAAATACACTCACCTACAGGCTCCTACACAGGCCTGAGTGTAACTGTGCAGATAAACACAGTCACCTACAGGCCCCTATACAGACCTGAGTGTAACTCTGTGCAGATAAATACACTCACCTACAGGCTCCTACACAGGCCTGAGCGTACCTCTGTGCAGATAAACACACTCACCTACAGGCCCCTACACAGCCCTGAGTGTACCTCTGTGCAGGTAAAAACACTCACCTACAGGCCCCTACACAGGCCTGCGTGTACCTCTGTGCAGGTAAAAACACTCACCTACAGGCCCCTACCCCTAAATATTTTTTTGTCAACTTATTTTTCCCCTTTTTGGAAGTAAGACAATAGTCTTATGTCTTTTCTAAATTTTCTGCATAACACGTATATCCCAAGTATTTGCTTCAACACCATTTCTGACAACTATTTCTGGTGCGGGTGAAGAATGTAGTTGATTATCTATCATTTATAGCCAAAAACTCAAATATTTTTCGTCAACCAATTTTTCCATTTCTTGGAGGTAAGACTACATATAGTCTTATGTGTTTTCTATATTTTCCGTGCAACATATGTATCCCATTAACTTCTACAATTTATCCAACAACTTTTTCTGGTGTAGGTGGAGAATATAGCTGATTTTTCAAATATATTTGCATCAACTTGTTTTTCCGCTTTTTGGAGGTATGACTATAGTCTAATGTCTTCTCTTGATTTTCCGTACAACACATATATCCATTTATTTACTTCTACACCATTTCTGAGGACTGTTTCGAGTGTGGGTGATGATTGTAGCTGATCAGATGATTATAGCTGATTATAGCCATCATTTAGAGTCAAAAACTCAAATATTTTTGTGTCAACCAATTTTCCCACTTTTTGGATATAAGACCATAGTCTTTTGTCACTTATTTCCTTTTAAACTAGTTCAGACAACATATTGTTGTATGGGTGAAGAATATAGCTGATTTTCTATCATTTCGAGTCAAACACTCAAATATTTTTGTGTCAATCCATTTTTCCAGTTTTTGGAGGTAAGACTATGGTCTTATGTCTTTTGTAGATACAAGATTAATGGAATGCCAAAATGAAGACATTGTAAAAGATAAGGATATATAACTAAATTATGGAATGTTTAAATCTCATTCAGTTCTTTCATTACTCATTGGGTTCAATGGTTGAAACGACACATATTCCAACCGAGCAAAAAATGTTCCAAAAAACACAAAGAAAACAACGTCAGATTCCAAAAACGGGAGATCTGTGATGCAAAATAATCCAAAAAATTCAAGTAGTTTTCAATCAATACAGCAGCAATAAACTCCACACTAAAGGAACAGTGTTAGTTGTTTGTTCTCACCAAACAGCCCTCACAGCTGAAACTCTCCCTGTCCAGCATGTCCATTCATTCAGAAGTGCATCCGTTCATTAAGGAGTACATCAGTAATCCGTCGAGAAATAATCCTTTACACTTTTAACTTTGCAAAAGAAGAGAAATACACCAAACACGACCAAATATGTGCCCATTGTTTACCTCTGGTGGCAGCCATTTTGTATCCTCAGAGTGACTCCTCTTAAAGGGACAGGCATGAAAAGAGTGGCAGGTCTTGAGTCTCCCTCTCACTTTATGTGAATAATCCAAATTCATCCCACTGTTGGGGTTTTTAGCTTTCAACTCTTCTGTTTTTGTTGTTTTTATTTTTTATTTTATCTAATGAACATTGGTTGTTTTGTCCTGTTTTAGTTTCTTTTATGAATTTTTTTCCCCTGGATTAGTTGTAGGTTAATTGGACCTTTGTAAACTTCTGCAATGTTTAAATAAAGGGAACATAAAAATAATATAAAAAAACACACCCTTGCTCTCTTTCTCTCTGTCTCTCTCTCCAAAGATTGAGAACCCAGAAGTGAAGTCAAATAGTTGACTTCAAGAACCAGGGGGAGGAGCTCTGGAATTGGGGGGGGGGGGGGGTGACACACGGGACGCTGCACGATCACTCTTAAAATCGTTAAAAACTTAAAAACTCTACACTTTAAAATCTTAAAAACGTTGCTACACAACTTAATTTAAAATCCAATATCGGATCTTGCTCTGCTAACTCTTGAAATAAGAGTTTCTCATTCGTTTCTTCACCTTGTCAGGCATACACCGTGGACAGTGTATCAGTATCCTTTCACACGATTATCCAGCAGAACGTGCCGACTACCGTATCGGTACTGAACACCAAAGTCACACGAATCAAGACTTCAGCTTCGGGCAACACACGCAAAGATGAATAGTCATAACGAGTTTCCCATGATCCTTTGCACGACTGCGGAAACGGATAAGCAATAATTTTGTGTCCATTTTCCATGTTTGCCTTTTATTTTAGTGTTCGTTGTAAGGCGTAGTTCATTTCCTCGTGTATTTGTGCAGTTTCGCTGACTTAGCTGAATGTATGTTTATTTGCCGCAACAACCGTGGATGAGACAACTTGTGAGGATCCAACAGACGGATGTACACAGCTTTTGATCGGTTATTTGGTTGAAGCCATTTTAACTACTAAATCTTACCTTTCTCGCCCACCAGACGTAAGCTTTTCTGTCTTTGAGAACTATGGTCCTGGGCGTGTTAGTTCCTGGTATATTGGTCAGGCGGGTCACCCAGTAGGCTTGCGGAGGATGCAACACCTTCTCCAACACTGCGTTGTGGTGGACTCCCGTGAGAACGGACGACTGCCGACAGAGAAATGAGGGGTGACTCACTGGGAAGATCTGATCAAGTAATTTACGCCTTCGGGCTGAGTCCACCGAAAGCTCGGGCACTTGATCTTTCTTTTCCTCCTTTTGTGTTTTTAGAAGTGATTGTGTAAGACATGGTCTAGTTTGGTGAATTTTCCCCCTTTTCCTTTGTTGTCTTGTGCTTGATTGTTTTATTTTCTGTTGTACCTCTGAAAGTTAACAGTTTGTCTAGTTTGGTAAACCTTTGTGAAAATGTATTTGAACGAAATAGTAAAATCCAAAACCTAATAAAAGCCATTTTACCCGCTCGACGGTGAGCGAAACAAGTAGCGATGGCCATGAGGTATATCCAGATGGCAAAAGTACAAATGAAAGCAATTTGTCCGAAACTTGTTTGTTTGGGACCACTTGATCGGATGTTTATTGGTTTGAGCCCACGAAAAAGTGCCTGAGTAGAAAAATGTCGAGGATGTGGAGAAGCCGTGGTCTTGCGGTAGCACCTCCGCCTCTCGACGTGAAGGACCTGAGTTCGAACCTGCCTTACTTCTTGTCTTTTCACGGGATTTGTCAGATGCATTGTCTAAAACATTTCAACTAGAAGCGTTTCTCCGAAGATATCGTGGTGTTGAGGTAGCACCGTTGCCCCCTGAGATGAGGGTCCGGGGTTCGAGTCTGCCTTTCGCCTTGCCTTTTCGTAGGCTTTGTCAGCAGTGCATTGAGTAAGACACATCAAATTGCGTCGTTCTTCAGAAGGTGCCGTGGCGTTGAGGTAACGTCCTCGCCTTCCGATGTTGAGGTTTTGGGTTCGAGCCTGCCTCAGAGCCATTTCTTTGCATGGGCTTCGTCAAATGGAATGTATAGAGGGGCATGGGAAACAGTTGGTTAGTGTGTGAGCTGTGATGGCTCAGAGGGATTACTCCCAACACACAATGTCGGAGGTCGAGCGTTCGAGTCTGAGCGGTGCCGGAGGCACTGGGAGGACAAGCATCCAGACTGGGTGGCCAGCTGGAAGCCCGAGCGGAGGCGGAAGCACCGGGACCCGAGCGGAAGCACAGAGACCCGCTGGAAGACACCAAGGATCCAAGTGGAGCGGACAGCAGGACACGTGAGTGAGGGTGGAAATAGTGGGGCGAAATAGGGGAGGAGCCGTGGGGGGCGGAGCCCAAGAGGAGGTGGAATACGCCCCCCAAAGAGAGAGAGAGACAGTGCAAGAGGAAAAAAAACAACTGATATTTTGCTGTATGCAAAAATGCTAATTTTTTTCAAATGTATTGGCACCTCTTCCTCCTCACCACCCTCTCCTCAGCTCCACCCCTGCCTGGTCCCTCCCACCTCGGGGGCCCGCCCCCGACTGGGCCCCACTCTCTGCTAAGCCCCACCTACCTCCAGGATCCTTGCTGTCTCCTCCTCCGCCGTTCGGTCTTCCTGCAGGTCGTCCAGCCTGGACTCTCCTTCTGTCAGTGCCTCCGGCACCGCTCAGACTCGAACGCTCGACCTCCGACATTGTGTGTTGGGAGTAATCCCTCTGAGCCATCACAACTCACACACTAACCAACTGTTTCCCATGCCTGTCTATACATTCCATTTGACGAAGCCCATGCAAAGAAATGGCTCTGAGGCAGGCTCGAACCCAAAACCACAAGATCGGAAGGCGAGGACGTTACCTCAACGCCACGGCACCTTCTGAAGACTTAGCTTCTAACTAACCAACTTACTCACGCTAGAGCTGCACTTGGAGAACTTATCTCCATTTGCTCAACTTTCGCGTTTGTACCATCCCAATTGTAAAGAAGAGTAACAAGTTGTATAAACTGTCAACAGCATTTCAACCAAGGATAGTCATCACACCAATTCACCTCCAGTCGCAATGATGAGCAAAAAAGTCATATGTGCTCACAGTGCTTTTATTAGGTTTTAAGTTCAGAATTACATTTAAAATCCACATTCACTTAAAAGCGGTCACAAAACAACCTGCAAAGCAAAATAAACAATCGACCACAGAAGAGGGATTTCTACTCCATACTTTAACAAAAGAAAAGACACAAGCACTTGGCAACAGTTGCCGACCGGCAATCAAACCATAAGACATGAGGGGAAAAAAAAAGGAAAATTTACCAAATGAAACAGAAAAAAAAAAAACCCCAACAATCACTTTTACAAGCACAAAAAGGAAAGGTCATGTGCTTGGGGTTTGGGTGGATTCAGCCCGGGGGGTTGATTACATGACTAGTTCTTTCCAGTGGGTTTGTGGGTCAGTGCATGTGCGTTTACGATATGAAACATACTGGGTAAAAGGCAGATCGGTTACAAAAATGGTGTGGTTTAGATACAAGCTTTAGACCCAAAACCTGGCATAAAGAGCTGACATAACATGCAGACTCCCGTTCCTGAACTACGATTATGCACCCGAGGTCTGCGTAAGGCTTTGCGTAGGGTTCTCCATCAACTCCAGCCCCGATTAGTCTAAAGACCAAAAACCTCCGCTGACACCATCGTAAGCCTTTTGAAAATGAGCAAAGCATGCAAATGTACATTTCCCCTCTTTCACTCTAGATCTGAGGCTGCAGTGAACATTTTCTGATGTTTTTCTGCTCACCAGCGAAGCGATCAGACACCGAGTGCCTGACAGTGAGTATGAGGCTGGCTGTGGCCGGAGGTCAGCGGTGCCATCGGTGGAAACAGGATGCAGCGGTGGAATAAGCATTTTGGCCGAGTCTGGAAAGAGAGAAAAGGGGACAAACCCCCCCATAAAAAAAGAACACAAAAGCATTCATTAACCGTCACATCTGTTTATAAATCATTCCGTTCCCTGTTCCAAAGTGATTTCCCCTTTCTCTCACCCTTATTTGAAGAATATCTGAATAAGAACAACAAGTGAAGACAGGTCAGAAAGGCAGAGTTAGGCACAGGATACTGCATGTCTGCACTTAAATGGGGGCCAGCTGGAGGGTAAGAGAGGATCGACCACACAAGTAATGATCTGCACGGACCGTTCGTCTCTTCCGCCTTTTGGTAGCACCCCGCTCACTGCAAACACTGGGCAAGGCTGTGCCGGGGCAGGGGTGGGGGAGGGATCAAGAGGGCATCTGTTCCCAAAATCAAGACCCCCTATGTTTGTGTAGTTTTCTCTACCATGCTTTTCAATCTGACTACTGACCGGGGTAACTCCTCAGAATAATGCTCCATATGAAACAGACAATAGAGAGAGAGAGAGAGAGAGAGAGGAGGCACTCACCGGATGGCGCCCCTGTGGGTTCATGGTCCTGGCAGGGAAGGTGTCCCTGGTGGTGCGCTCAACCCCCTTTACCCCCCACTGCCTGCCCTCCAACTGGGGAAGGAGGAGCCTGAAATCTGTGCCCCTCGTTTTAGTCCCTGAGGCCCTGTTATTCCCAGCGTCTCCGTGTGTGTCCCGGGACTGGGGTTTGGGCTCGTTCTGGATCACGGTGACTGGGGCGGCAGACTGGATTTTTCCACTCTTGACAGATTTGAACAACCTTCCTCCGAGTCCTTTTCCCCGATCTGTTCATGAGTTCAGCCAGGTTCCCTCTCTTTCTCTCAGTCCGTCTCCTCGGTCAGTGTCCCCCTTGGAGTGAGGAAAAAAAAAAAAAAAAAAAAAAAAAAGTCCATAAAAAATTGGGCTCAGGATCCCCCACGTGACAACACCCCTCCCAGTACCGGCACCCCTCCTTGCCCTTTTTTCACCTGTCTGAGGGAAATAAACACAAACACACACTCCACGATGCAAACTCACAAACAAACCCCTCCTCCTTCACTCCTCCCTCCACTCTGCATTCACACTAGCTTCAGCTCAGAGAGAGTCTGATGCAGAGGAGCACAATTTGGGGGTTTTCCTGAATTAAGTGAAGAAAAATGAAGGAGGGAAAAAATAAGCAGAGAGGGCAAGAGGGAACAACAGGCTTCAGCAACCAGCCCAACGCTGTAATGCAACGTGTTAGCCTGTTAGCTTCAGCACAAACAGGGCTGCCAGCGCTTAAGGTGGAGCAGCACTGAGGAGGAGACAGACACAGTCAGCTGTGACTTGGGCCTGGGCTGAGCACGTACACACACACACACACACACACACACACTGTACATCCACAAATACACTCACTTTTGTTTTTGCATTTCTTCATCACATCGGAGGTGTGGACACACCTGCAGGGCAACCGTGCTATTACTGTCACTCTTCAGTGTCGTGAAAATAATATGTGATGGTGCCCGCACTATTACCAATGTGTTAAAGCCAAAGGCCAGGCTCCGTCTATGACTTCTAGGGTACACTCACTCACCTACAGGCCTGAGTGTGCCTCTGTGCAGGTAAAGACACTCACCCACAGGCCTGAGCACTGGTTCTGCCAAGTTAAAATTCAAAACATTGGTCTGACGATTGTTTTTTGTATAAGGCAACACTGATATTCCTCAATTATTTCTCCATCTGGGCTGTAGGTTTGCTTTAAATGAAAAGCATAGCTAAGGAGAGGAGCATTCAGCACAACTAGGTCTATTATTAATGGTACTTACACAATGGCTACCAAATTAAAACATTAAATGAATGAATTGTGGAGCAAACACAAGTGACTGGTTTGTCTCCCTCTGCTGGACATAAAACACTACTACAGCGGTGCGTTTCTGGGCTATGCCGCACACAAAGCGATTGCTGAGGGAGTCACCCTTGCAAGTCGTGAAACCCTTTCCTTCTGATTGTGATTTTGAACTACCATGTAAATGCCTGCACACCCTCACCAATGCTCGTCTTCATTCAAAACCTCACTGAAAACTCTCACCGAGGAGAAAGCAAAGGATCTCCTGCCTTCTGTACACCATCAGTGACACATTTTTAGTGTTTCTTTGCTCTCTTTATTCGACTTCAGAATCTCTTTGACCCGCACGAAACAAAATTGTAAGACTATTCTGGGCAAACCAAACTGAAGGGTTGGCTTGTAAATTGATCAAAATGGTAATTAAGCCGCCTCTTGCGGAAAAGAAAACGCTGAAGAATTTCAGACGGGCTCAAATTTTTGTCACGAGGGTACATTTCTCCCCGTTCATCTCATCCCCTCTCTCTGGTTGGAGTCACTGATGCATTTTGCACCAACCTGGTGGCGTGATCTCGAGCATCGCTGACTTTAAGCATGTCCTGCAGCGGTTTGTCAGCTGCTTCACCTCAGCAGCACCTCATCTCTGCTCCGCTCTGCTACAGATTAGCTTGACAATTTAGGGTGCTCTTTTGGCTGCATGGCCAGCCTTTCGCACAGCCTCCTCTAAAAGAAAGGGTGACCTGACATTCTCCTCTTGAATTTTCCCAGCAAGAAGGGGCTGAAATTTTGAGCAGATGCAAGACACTGATTAAAAAAAACTAGTGCTGAGTTTAAATGTTTGATTAAAGCCATTGCTTCTCAGGGAGGTGCCACCCAAGCTTCACCTGGTGTTACAAGGATATTTAATGTTGACTAACTTTATGTGAATAATCCAAATTCATCCCACTTTTGAAAAGGTATTTCTAGTTCATCAGGTTGACTTTCTGTTTTTGAGACATCAATGACAACCAAATACAATTTCACTGTAAAAATGAGAAAATACAGACTGTTCCAAACGTTCACAAGCCTCCAAGCTGCACTGCATATACAATAAACTATTCATGAATGTGTTGACTAGACTGGCTTCAGTTAGTTATGTGAGCAAGCAAATGCAAGTACCTACCGGCATCCTGGTCACGGGTTCCCGGTACTGCAGACGTCTTCTCATAAACTCAGGTCACATCCTCTTCCGTGAAGAGTTTCACATGCCGGGCATGTTCATTAGAAACAGGTGCAGACTTCCCTCTGGGAGGGTGGTCAGTATCCGCTGGTTACCCTGCATGGGAGCGCGGGGGTCTGGCCTCGGTCATGGTTTTGCAAAAGAGAAAAAAAGCCCCCCGTTTGGCTGTTTCCTCTTCAGTCTTCACCACGTGTGTCTGTATAAACAGAGAGAGACAGCATTTGCCTCCATTGTGCATAGCAGAAAAACCCAGCACAGCTTCACACATTCGCACAGTCAGCATTATGGTAAGGCTGAAATTACATGTCAATCTATTTTTGATAAGCTAAAAAACTCAGATAATTTCAGAGGCTTTTTTGTATTCGTACTCGTATTCATATCGTATTTGTATTGTTTTCTTGAAGGGCGTCATAGTCTGCAAAACAATCGTTCCAAATGTAACTCTCAGACATACATCACATAGGCTCGCTGCCTTATGTCCAAATGTCTCCATGAGACTCACATTTCAGAGGTCGCACTTGATGTACGGGAAACGTTTCCGTTTCAAGGTTCAGACGCTCGGTATGCAGAAGTTCTGTCAGACTTTTCGGGACATGCATTTGTTTGTCGACACTTTCCACACAGATGTCTCTGCGTAATTACATCTTTTTGTGAACCCTCTCCATCATGAAGACTTCGCTTTAGGATTACATTTCAGATTGTATGTCCTTTGAAGATAATTTCATAACAAACAAGTAATATATTTCAACATTGCATATCTGGAAATATATCATATATCAAATATATACAATTGAACATAATGGGAATGCAAATGCAATATCTAACACTTTTGCCTTCTTTGTAGTTTGTGAATATACAACTGTACAATATACTTTGCGATATGTGCATACAATCAGCAAAAAGATCTTTTGAACATGTTTAAAAAATTGACAATATTAGAAATATATTACTGCTTGTAGTATCGTTGGATTTTTTCATAAATACATAAATCTATAGATAATGTACTGTAAATTACAAAGATGACGATCATACATTATAACTGTACAACCCATGGTAGGAGGACCTGGACATTAATACTTGATTGATTGAACTATTGAAAGTTGTGACTAGAAATGCCCAGGTGGTGGGTGGAAACACAAATAAAGCAGCGCAAACAAAAATATGGTTCAAATGAATTCAACAAAAACCCAAAACAGCTGAAAAACCCTCATTGCCTCTCGCTTACCATTTGATGAAAAACAGATTGTCGATGATTCATACACCAGCAAATGTACAAAAACATATGGGAGGTTGAATAGATAAATAAAAGTATTAGGGCAGAGTAAATAAGTACAGCTTATCTCTTAGTCTTTTCGTGTCACTTTATCATTCACCGTTGAATTCACTCCAAAAGAGAACAGAGTTCTCAGCTGACCTAACCCGGTTCAGTAAAGCCCAACATAAGTTTTAAAATGTCGTTTCGGATCGGTTTGCGGCCAAAACGTGCAAAAGCCGACCGGTTTACTTGTTTTCTGAGTAAACTCAGAGAAAATATTTATAATTCAGTGATTCAGAATGGGCCAGGGACTTTTTGATTGTGACACCAAAGGTGACAGCTCATTTGTGAGATCAGCTTTGGAACATATCTCTAAACGTGACCAGTGTAAAACATCCTAACAAACCAAAGCGGAGATGAATGAAATTTTCCCTCCCGTTCTCTCTCTCCTTCCCAGCCCATTAACTGTACAGAGCTGGCCAGCCTGCTCCAGTGGTACTACCTCCCAACCATGTACAGCCTGGAGTTCTGCCTGGGCTTCCTGGGTGACCTTCCCATCATTCTGGGCTACATCTTCCGCCTGAAAGAATGGAAGAGCACCGACATATACCTGTTCAATCCGGCAGTCTTGGACCTGCTCTTCCTGTGTACGCCAACGGCCAGGCCGAGACCTCACCCTTCCTCTGCATCGCTGGCCGCTATATCCTCCATGTCAATCTGTACTCCAGCATCCTCTTCATGGCGTGGGTTAGCGTGGACAGGTGCCTCCTCGTCCAAAACCTGAAACGCGTCTACATCATCACACGCCCCATCGTCTTCGCCCACAGCGTTGTAAACCCTGCCTCCTACTTCCGGGGCGACCAGTTCAGGGAGCTCCTCTCGGGCAGGGTAAAGTCACTGTTTTGCTAGCCCCCCTGCAGGATCAGTCTCCATGAGCGGCCGAATACAGCACCTCCACCTGAGCGACATGGAAGAAATCAAGAAATGTTTTATTTGTAAAGTATGCATTTTTATACAGTTTGCTTCATCAAAAAAAAAAAATCATGTATTGTCAAAATGATGACGTTTCAGGAAACGACACACTTGGATTATAACATAGTTAACTTATAATTAAAACATTTTATATTTTGTTTATAAAAACAGTTCATCACAGATGTTTTTTGTGACAGGGTGTGTTGATTATCAATCACAAAAAACACAGACATGCATCTTCCCTCACTTTCCCCTCTGTTCACAGACCACTTAAGATCAACCCTGTGGCTTTTGTCGGCCTCCATATCTGTTTGGGGGAAAAATGTTTGATGTGAGAGAGTTCTATTGCTAGATACACAGAGCCAGACTCAAAATCATCCCCTATAAACTCATGACTGGTGTATCAGTCCTTCAGCTTTCATTTGTATATTATAAATCATCATATGAAATGCACTCATATTAAATATTTTTGTAAAACATCCTTTTCCTCTTTGTTAACCTACACCCTACTGCTACACACACTGATCCAAAGAAGCTCGTTCAAGCTCTATCTCCTTACGACTGCACTGCCACAATAATGGCGCTGCCACAGTGCTCTTGAGAGGACCGTGAAGATTATTAGCAGAAGGTCATGTGACACTCATCCTTCACATCTCACAATGTAGGCGGCAATGACTTTGACTACTGCCTCAGTTACAATAAGCCAATCATGTGAGTGTACCTCTGTGCAGGTAAAAACACTCACCTACAGGCCAATACACAGGCCTGAGTGTACTTCTGTGCAGAGAAACACACTCACCTACAAGCCCCTTCACAGGCCTGCGTGTTCCTCTGTACAGGTAAAAACACTCACGTACAGGTCCCTACACAGGCCTGAGTATACCTCTGTGCAAGTAAAAACACTCACCTACAGGCCCCTACACAGGCCTGCGTGTTCCTCTGCAATGGTAAAAACACTCATGTACAGGCCCCTACACAGGCCTGAGTGTACCTCTGTGCCGGTAAAAACACTCACCTACAGGCCCCTACACAGGCCTGAGTGTATCTCTGTGCAGGTAAACACAGTCACGTACAGGTCCCTACACAGGCCTGAGTGTATCTCTGTGCAGGTAAACACAGTCACCTACAGGCCCCTACACAGGCCTGAGTGTACCTCTGTGCCGGGAAAAACACTCACCTACAGGCCCCTACACAGGCCTGCCTGTTCCTCTGAAATGATAAAAACACTCAGGTACAGGCCCCTACACAGGACTGCCTGTTCCTCTGAAATGGTAAAAACACTCACGTACAGGCCCCTACACAGGCCTGAGTGTACCTCTGTGCAGTTAAACACATTCATCTACAGGCCCCTACACAGGCCTGCGTGTACCTCTGTGCAGTTAAACACATTCACCTACAGGCCCCTACAAAGGCCTGAGTGTACCTCTGTGCAGATAAACACGCTCACCTACAGGCCCCTACACAGGCCTGCGTGTACCTCTCTGCAGATAAACACACTCACGTACCAGTCCCTACATAGGCCTGAGTGTACCTCTGTGCAGGTAAACATTCACCTGAATGCCCCTACACAGGCCTGAGTGTACCTCTGTGCAGGTAAACACACTCACCTACAAGCCCGTACACAGGCCTGAGTATACCTCTGTGCAGATAAACACACTCACCTACAAGCCCCTACACAGGCCTGCGTGTTCTTCTGTACAGGTGAAAACACTCACGTACAGGTCCCTACACAGGCCTGAGTATACCTCTGTGCAGGTAAAAACACTCACCTAAAGGCCCCTACACACACCTGAGTGTACCTCTGTGCAGACAAACACACTCACCTACAGGCCCGTACACAGGCGTGAGTGTACCTCTGTGCAGGTGAACACACTCACCTACAGGCCCCTACACAGGCCTGAGTGTACCTCTGTGCAGATAAACACACTCACCTACAAGCCCCTTCACAGGCCTGCGTGTTCCTCTGTACAGGTAAAAACACTCACCTACAGGCCCTTACACAGGCCTGAGTGTACTTCTGTGCAGAGAAAAACACTCACCTAGAGGCCCCTACACAGGCCTGAGTGTACCTCTGTGCAGGCAAACACACTCACGTAAAGGTCCCTACACAGGCCTGAGTATACCTCTGTGCAGATAAACATATTCACCAAGAAGCCCCTACACAGGCCTGCGTGTACCTCTGTACAGGTAAAAACACTCACGTACAGGCCCCTACAAAGGCCTGCGTGTTCCTCTGAAATGGTAAAAACACTCACGTACAGGCCCCTACACAGGCCTGCGTGTTCCTCTGTGCAGGTGAACACATTCACCTACAGGCCCCTACATAGGCCTGAGTGTACCTCTGCGCAGGTGAACACATTCACCTACAGGCCCCTACACAGGCCTGAGTGTACCTCTGTGCAGGTAAACACACTCACCTACAAGCCCCTACACAGGCCTGAGTATACCTCTGTGGCGGTAAAAACACTCACCTACAGGCCCCTACACAGGCCTGCGTGTTCCTCTGAAATGGTAAAAACACTCTTGTACAGGCCCCTACACAGGCCTGAGTGTACCTCTGTGCAGATAAAAACACTCACGTACAGGCCCCTACACAGGCCTGAGTGTACCTCTGTGCAGGTAAACACACTCACTTACAGGCCCCTACACAGGCCTGAGTGTACCTCTGTGCAGATAAACACACTCACCTACAGGCCCCTACAAAGGCCTGAGTATACCTCTGTGCAGTTAAACACATTCATCTACAGGCCCCTAAACAGGCCTGAGTGTACCTCTGTGCAGATAAACACACTCACCTGCATGCCCTTTCACAGGCCTGAGTGTACCTCTGTGCAGGTAAACACACTCACCTACAGGCTCATACACAGGCCTGAGTGTACCTCTGTGCAGATAAACACACTCACCTACAGGCCCCTACAATGGCCTGAGTATACCTCTGTGCAGTTAAACACACTCACCTACAGACCCCTACACAGGCCTGAGTGTACCTCTGTGCAGGTAAACACACTCACCTACAGGCCCCTACACAAGCCTGAGTGTACCTCTGTGGCGGTAAAAACACTCACCTACAGGCCCCTACACAGGCCTGCGTGTTCCTCTGAAATGGTAAAAACACTCACGTACAGGCCCCTACGGAGGCCTGCGTGTTCCTCTGAAATGGTAAACACACTCACGTACAGGCCCCTACACAGGCCTGCGCGTACCTCTGTGCAGATAAACACACTCACCTGCATGCCCTTTCACAGGCCTGAGCGTACCTCTGTGCAGTTAAACACATTCACCTACAGGCCCCTACACAGGCCTGCGCGTACCTCTGTGCAGATAAACACACTCACCTGCATGCCCTTTCACAGGCCTGAGTGTACCTCTGTGCAGTTAAACACACTCACCTACAGGCCCCTACACAGGCCTGAGTGTACCTCTGTGCAGGTAAACACACTCACCTGCATGCCCCAACAAAAACCTGCTTGTACCTCTGTGCAGGTAAACACACTCACCTAAAGGCCCGTACACAGGCCTGCGTCGACCTCTGTGCAGATATAAACACTCACGTACAGGCCCCTACACAGGCCTGAGTGTACCTCTGTGCAGATAAAAACACTCACGTACAGGCCCCTACACAGGCCTGAGTGTACCTCTGTGCAGGTAAAAACACTCACCTACAGGCCCCTACACAGGCCTGAGTGTACCTCTGTGCAGGTAAACACACTCACCTGCATGCCCCCACACAGTCCTGCGTGTACCTCTGTAAAGGTAAACACAGTCGCCTACAGGCCCCTACACAGGACTGAGTGTACCTCTGTGCAGGTAAACACACTCACGTACAGGCCCCTACACAGGCCTGAGTGTACCTCTGTGCAGGTAAACACACTCACTTACAGGCCCCTACACAGGCCTGAGTGTACCTCTGTGCAGATAAACACACTCACCTACAGGCCCCTACAAAGGCCTGAGTATACCTCTGTGCAGTTAAACACATTCATCTACAGGCCCCTACACAGGCCTGAGTGTACCTCTGTGCAGATAAACACACTCACCTGCATGCCCTTTCACAGGCCTGAGTGTACCTCTGTGCAGGTAAACACACTCACCTACAGGCCCCTACACAGGCCTGAGTGTACCTCTGTGCAGATAAACACACTCACCTACAGGCCCCTACACAGGCCTGAGTGTACCTCTGTGCAGGTAAACACACTCACCTGCATGCCCCTACACAAACCTGCTTGTACCTCTGTGCAGGTAAACACAGTCACCTACAGGCCCGTACACAGGCCTGCGTCGACCTCTGTGCAGATATAAACACTCACGTACAGGCCCCTACACAGGCCTGAGTGTACCTCTGTGCAGATAAAAACACTCACGTACAGGCCCCTATACAGGCCTGAGTGTACCTCTGTGCAGGTAAAAACACTCACCTACAGGCCCCTACACAGGCCTGAGTGTACCTCTGTGCAGGTAAACACACTCACCTGCATGCCCCCACACAGTCCTGCGTGTACCTCTGTAAAGGTAAACACAGTCGCCTACAGGCCGCTACACAGGACTGAGTGTACCTCTGTGCAGGTAAACACACTCACGTACAGGCCCCTACACAGGCCTGAGTGTACCTCTGTGCAGGTAAACACATTCACCAACAAGCCCCTACACAGGCCTCCGTGTACCTCTGTACAGGTAAAAACACTCACGTACAGGCCCCTACACAGGCCTGAGTGTACCTCTGTGCAGATAAAAACACTCACGTACAGGCCCCTACACAGGCCTGAGTGTACCTCTGTGCAGGTAAAAACACTCACCTACAGGCCCCTACACAGGCCTGAGTGTACCTCTGTGCAGGTAAACACACTCACCTGCATGCCCCCACACAGTCCTGCGTGTACCTCTGTAAAGGTAAACACAGTCGCCTACAGGCCCCTACACAGGACTGAGTGTACCTCTGTGCAGGTACACACACTCACGTACAGGCCCCTACACAGGCCTGAGTGTACCTCTGTGCAGGTAAACACATTCACCAACAAGCCCCTACACAGGCCTCCGTGTACCTCTGTACAGGTAAAAACACTCACGTACAGGCCCCTACACAGGCCTGAGTGTACCTCTGTGCAGATAAACATACTCACCTGCATGCCCCTTCACAGGCCTGAGTGTACCTCTGTGCAGGTAAACACACTCACCTACAGGCCCCTACAAAGGCCTGAGTGTACCTCTTTGCAGGTAAACACATTCACCTACAGGCCCCTACACAGGCCTGAGTGTTCCTCTGAAATGGTAAAAACACTCACGTACAGGACCCTACACAGACCTGAGTGTACCTCTGTGCAGGTAAACACAGTCACCTACAGGCCCCTACACAGGCCTGAGTGTACCTCTGTGCCGGTAAAAACACTCACCTACAGGCCCCTACACAGGCCTGCGTGTTCCACTGAAATGGTAAAAACACTCACGTACAGGCCCCTACACAGGCCTGAGTGTACCTCTGTGCAGGTAAACACACTCACCTACAGGCCCCTACACAAGCCTGAGTGTACCTCTGTGGCGGTAAAAACACTCACCTACAGGCCCCTACACAGGCCTGCGTGTTCCTCTGAAATGGTAAAAACACTCACGTACAGGCCCCTACGGAGGCCTGCGTGTTCCTCTGAAATGGTAAACACACTCACGTACAGGCCCCTACACAGGCCTGCGCGTACCTCTGTGCAGATAAACACACTCACCTGCATGCCCTTTCACAGGCCTGAGCGTACCTCTGTGCAGTTAAACACATTCACCTACAGGCCCCTACACAGGCCTGCGCGTACCTCTGTGCAGATAAACACACTCACCTGCATGCCCCTTCACAGCCCTGAGTGTACCTCTGTGCAGGTAAACACAGTCACCTACAGGCCCCTACACAGGCCTGAGTGTACCTCTGTGCAGGTAAACACACTCACCTGCATGCCCCCACACAGTCCTGCGTGTACCTCTGTAAAGGTAAACACAGTCGCCTACAGGCCCCTACACAGGACTGAGTGTACCTCTGTGCAGGTAAACACACTCATGTACAGGCCCCTACACAGGCCTGAGTGTACCTCTGTGCAGGTAAACACATTCACCAACAAGCCCCTACACAGGCCTGCGTGTACCTCTGTACAGGTAAAAACACTCATGCATAGGCCCCTACACAGGCCTGCGTGTTCCTCTGAAATGGTAAAAACACTCACGTACAGGCCCCCGCACAGGCCTGAGTATACCTCTGTGCAGTTAAACCCATTCACCTACAAGCCCCTACACAGGCCTGCGTGTACCTCTGTGCAGATAAACACACTCACCTGCATGCCCCTTCACAGGCCTGAGTGTACCTCTGTGCAGGTAAACACACTCACCTATAGGCCCCTACACAGGCTTGAGTGTACCTCTGTGCAGGTATACACATTCACCTACAAGCCCCTACACAGGCCTGAGTGTTCCTCTGAAATGGTAAAAACACTCACGTACAGGCCCCTACACAGGCCTGAGTGTACCTCTGTGCAGGTAAACACAGTCACCTACAGGCCCCTACACAGGCCTGAGTGTACCTCTGTGCAGATAAACACACTCACCTGCATGCCCCTTCACAGGCCTGAGTGTACCTCTGTGCAGGTAAGCACAGTCACCTACAGGCCCCTACACAGGCCTGAGTGTACCTCTGAAATGGTAAACACACTCACGTACAGGACCCTACACAGACCTGAGTGTACCTCTGTGCAGGTAAACACAGTCACCTACAGGCCCCTACACAGGCCTGAGTGTACCTCTGTGCCGGTAAAAACGCTCACCTACAGGCCCCTACACAGGCCTGCGTGTTCCTCTGAAATGGTAAAAACACTCACGGACAGGCCCCTACACAGGCCTGCGCGTACCTCTGTGCAGATAAACACACTCACCTGCATGCCATTTCACAGGCCTGAGCGTACCTCTGTGCAGTTAAACACATTCACCTACAGGCCCCTACACAGGCTTGCGCGTACCTCTGTGCAGATAAACACACTCACCTGCATGCCCTTTCACAGCCCTGAGTGTACCTCTGTGCAGGTAAACACACTCACCTACAGGCCCCTACACAGGTCTGAGTGTACCTCTGTGCAGATAAACACACTCACCTACAGACCCCTACACAGGCCAAAGTGTACCTCTGAGCAGGTAAACATATTCACCAAGAAGCCCCTACACAGGCCTGCGTGTACCTCTGTACAGGTAAAAACACTCACGTACAGGCCCCTACACAGGCCTGCGTGTTCCTCTGAAATGGTAAAAACACTCACGTACAGGCCCCTACACAGGCCTGAGTATACCTCTGTGCAGTTAAACACATTCACCTACAAGCCCCTACACAGGCCTGCGTGTACCTCTGTGCAGATAAACACACTCACCTGCATGCCCCTTCACAGGCCTGAGTGTACCTCTGTGCAGGTAAACACAGTCACCTACAGGCCCCTACACAGGCCTGAGTGTACCTCTGAAATGGTAAACACACTCACGTACAGGACCCTACACAGACCTGAGTGTACCTCTGTGCAGGTAAACACAGTCACCTACAGGCCCCTACACAGGCCTGAGTGTACCTCTGTGCCGGTAAAAACACTCACCTACAGGCCCCTACACAGGCCTGCGTGTTCCTCTGAAATGGTAAAAACACTCTTGTACAGGCCCCTACACAGGCCTGAGTGTACCTCTGTGCAGGTAAACACACTCACCTACAGGCCCCTACACAGGCCTGAGTGTACCTCTGTGCCGGTAAAAACACTCACCTACAGGCCCCTACACAGGCCTGCGTGTTCCTCTGAAATGGTAAAAACACTCACGTACAGGCCCCTACGGAGGCCTGCGTGTTCCTCTGAAATGGTAAACACACTCACGTACAGGCCCCTACACAGGCCTGAGTGTACCTCTGTGCAGATAAACACACTCACCTGCATGCCCTTTCACAGGCCTGAGTGTACCTCTGTGCAGTTAAACACATTCACCTACAGGCCCCTACACAGGCCTGCGTGTACCTCTGTGCAGATAAACACACTCACCTGCATGCCCTTTCACAGCCCTGAGTGTGCCTCTGTGAAGGTAAACACACTCACCTACAGGCCCCTACGGAGGCCTGAGTGTACCTCTGTGCAGATAAACACATTCACCTACAGACCCCTACACAGGCCAAAGTGTACCTCTGTGCAGGTAAACATATTCACCAAGAAGCCCCTACACAGGCCTGCATGTACCTCTGAAATGGTAAAAACACTCACCTACAGGCCCCTACACAGGCCTGAGTGTACCTCTGTGCAGTTAAACACATTCACCTACAGGCCCCTACACAGGCCTGAGTGTACCTCTGTGCAGGTAAACACAGTCACCTAAAGGCCCCTACACAGGCCTGAGTGTACCTCTGTGCAGGTAAACACACTCACCTACAGGCCCCTACAACGACCTGAGTGTACCTCTGTGCAGGTAAACACACTCACCTGCATGCCCCCACACAGTCCTGCGTGTACCTCTGTGAAGGTAAACACAGTCGCCTACAGGCCCCTACACAGGACTGAATGTACCTCTGTGCAGGTAAACACACTCACGTACAGGCCCCTACACAGGCCTGAGTGTACCTCTGTGCAGGTAAACATATTCACCAAGAAGCCCCTACACAGGCCTGCGTGTACCTCTGTACAGGTAAAAACACTCACGTACAGGCCCCTACACAGGCCTGCGTGTTCCTCTGAAATGGTAAAAACACTCACGTACAGGCCCCTACACAGGCCTGAGTATACCTCTGTGCAGTCAAACACATTCACCTACAAGCCCCTACACAGGCCTGCGTGTACCTCTGTGCAGATAAACACACTCACCTGCATGCCCCTTCACAGGCCTTAGTGTACCTCTGTGCAGGTAAACACACTCACCTACAGGCCCCTACAAAGGCCTGAGTGTACCTCTGTGCAGGTAAACACATTCACCTACAGGCCCCTACACAGGCCTGAGTGTATCTCTGTGCAGATAAACACACTCACCTACCAGCCCCTACACAGGCCTGAGTGTACCTCTGTGCAGGTAAACACATTCACCTACAGGTCCCTACACAGGCCTGAGTGTACCTCTGTGCAGATAAACACACTCACCTACCAGCCCCTACACAGGCCTGAGTGTACCTCTGTGCAGGTAAACACAGTCACCTACAGGCCCATACACAGGCCTGAGTGTACCTCTGTGCAGGTGAACACACTCACCTACAGGCCCTTACACAGGCATGCGTCTACCTCTGTGCAGATAAAAACACTCACGTATAGGCCCCTACACAGGCCTGAGTGTACCTCTGTGCAGGTAAAAACACTCACCTACAGGCCCCTTCACAGGCCTGAGTGTACCTCTGTGCAGGTAAACACATTCACCTACAGGCCCCTACACAGGCCTGAGTGTACCTCTGTGCAGGTAAACACACTCATCTGCACGCCCCTTCACAGGCCTGAGTGTACCTCTGTGCAGGTAAACACACTCACGTACAGGCCCCTACACAGGCCTGAGTGTACCTCTGTGCAGGTAAACACACTCACCTACAGGCCCCTGCCTGAGTCCCTGCTGAATACAGTGAGATGTATGCCATGATGTCATGTTTTGTCAATAAAAAAAAACTATTTGAAAGCATATTCATGTAACACTAATCGTCACAATTGTTCTTATATGCAGAAATAGACTATGTCCCCCTTGCATATCGAGGCTAAGGGCTCTCACACTCTGTCTCTACTACAGGGTTCCCCACAAATAGGTTTCCTAAACACACATAAAACACAAAATGACATGAAGGGCACTGGACCATCTGTGGCTACAACACCACGAGCCACTAAAGAAGATTTCAGACACCAAGCTTCTTCAGAACTAAGGATGCTGAGCAGCATGGGACCCACTAATTTGCTTCATACCAACAGCCACAGCGTGGTAAGCCACGAGCACAGGGAACAAAGATAAGATCCTATACCTACCATTTCATAGAAAGCAAGCCACATTGATCTTTAGCACAGATGAAGATGAAGAAAACCACGCCAGATCACTCAACAAATGTGATAATTTGGGAGCCTAAATACCCATGCTTTGCCTAGTCTGCCAGTTATTACAAACAATGAGTTAATTATCATACAATGTAGGGTCCCACCCACTCGTCTCCCAGAGCTAAAGGCACCAATATTGCTCATGCAAGAAAAGAAAAAGGTGGCAACTGGGGGAATTAAATGTCCTGCCAATTCTCGTACACACCAGGACCTGGTGCCAATATCATACACAGCCAGTGTACCAGCAATGCGCCACTAAAGTGACATTATTCCTAGGTTATTCTGCTGCTGAGGGAATTTTCAAGAAACTAAGAGGTAGATGATGCAGTCTACGCTCCAGCACTTTGCAAATGATGTGCCAGTGCTAAAATATCTGGCTGGTTGAACAATTTGAAGAAACTAATAAAAGGAAGATGCAACCATCCTATACACCAGCGCTGCTCTCGTGATGCACCTGGGCCAATAAGCCAAGATACCAATTGAGGCAATGTAAAGAAATGACTGGGTAGCCCTGCAACGGTATAGCCCAATTTATATACCAGCACTGCACCCACAATGCACCAATGAAAACAGACCAGTGTGCCAATCAGAACAATTTAAAAAGACTACAATGGAATCACCCAATGTTGCAAATATCTGCCAACATCGTATCAATAATGGCCAAATATTCCTCAGCTTAGCCCAACACATTCAGACAGTTCAGAAGGTAAAAACAGACATTTAATATCACACCCAGACAGTAATATCACTCATTCAATAGGCACCGATGTTCACATTATAAAGAGGTGAAAAACAGTGGCAAGCTAATTAGCAACCTGCAACAATAAACATCAGAAACATATTGCACGCACTAAGTAATAGCAACATCACATAAAATAGTTAATCAATCCCTCACATTTCTATAAATAAATACCAGACACTGTAATTGCTCTTGAATAACTAGAACCAAACTAGTAAAGTTTATAGCCTACCTGCAGTTGCTGCTTCAAACACTGCCCTTGTCATTCTCTCCGAAATTCAAGCAAGATTACTCAGGGTACCGCTCAGTAGAATGTGAAGTACACCACCAATTAAAAAACGTAGGGTTCCATCAGCCTTTTTAAAATACCATTTCAAAATCGCGGTAATACTTTGTAAATAAACTTATGTAAATAAACGGAAAAACACGTGTTCCGCCATCAGCAATAACAGAAGTACTTTCGGGTCAAGGTTGTCAGAATAAAAGTTTATAACAATAATAATAATGGTTTGATATTGGGTCGGATGCCTTACGTACTATTGCTGGCATTTGCCTGGCACCATGTATGCACAATAAATACACGTTAAGGAACATTTACTATAGAAAAAAAATGTAATACATGTCTCAATGAAAGTGGGGCTGGTGATACTCGGTAACATGTCAAGAATCCAAAACAAGTGAGTTTGGCAATGGTATGATGTCTTACAGACTGCTGTCTGGCACCATGTATATTCTTATAACACAAAAAATGCCTCTGTAGGTGCAACATCCCGTGTGTCACCTTTTTTTTTTTTTATTTACACCACCTGGGAAAAGCTGTGTAGAAATCAGTCATTTTCTTGCTTCAAAGACAAAAATGTAGACTGGGATCAGTCCTCAAGAACTGAACTCACAACTTGATAGATGTAAGGCATTCCTGCCACTTCCCCATCAATGGAATGCTGTTTTCTTTTAATAAAAATAAGAATTACCCCACCTTGTCCAAATCTCATTCTTATACCTCCATTGCACTAATCTGTTCATCTGCCTCCCCCTCTGTTCTGTTCAGTTTCCACTGCCTGTCGCCCACAACCTTGGTTCCCAGTCTCCTTTGCCCACAGAAAGTGGCAGTATGAAATCTCCAGGGGGTTGTCGGGCTTGTCCGTAAACACTGAATTGACAAATGGAAGACGTGTCCTTACTTCCTTCACAGTGCTGTGAGGTTTTTAATGTACAAAAGAATGAATCATGACAAGAACAGCACATTCAGCTACGCTGTTTGTCATTCACGGTAATTAAATACTGGCCTCTTCACTGGAAGGGTTTTAAGACCAAAACATTCAAATCTGCAATAATTTATAATTATCATGTGCATTTTAAACAGATGAGTGAAAGTATGATGAATTCTGGGATAAACGAATTATGTTGGAATCGGGGATTTGTCTCACTCAGTTGCACAAACTGCATTGCATCATTGCAAACTGGTGCCAGATAGCACACATCACTGAAGACTGAGGAGACACAAACAACAGCCTGCTATAGTTTCTTTAACATGTAATCACATGTATCATGAATAACTACTAAATGGAAAAGTTACTATCTTCATAAAGTGCCATAAAGAAGAAATTCCGCCCAACTAGATACCGAGAGCTCTCCAACACCTGCACCAATTAAGCAATTGAACACATCTGACTCAGCAGAAACAGCTGTGATCGTGGCCAACATTATGGTGCGCTGAAATGGGGGGTGGGGGACTACGTATATAAAAATGCTGTAAACATTACCTGTTGAAACCAATATCTAAAAAAATGTACCTTTTAATAAAAGCTTTAACCACATGTCAACTGTTTGATTACAAATCTGAAACTGTAGGGCACAGAGCCAGATCGAGTGGGTATTTCAGAAAGCTGGTTTAAAACACCCCGAACTCACACACCCCGAGTTTTCGGTTCCAGATCAGCCGATTAGATTTAGTTCAAATAACTTTGAACCTGATTGAAGTCATCATCAATGGAGCACAGCTAACAGGATGTACCTCAAAAGCTCAGAGCTTCGTACACGTGTTCCATTACTCCCCATTTTCACTTAAGAAATATGAATGTGTTCTTGTGCGGACTACAACTTTATCTCTCGGTAAAATGTTACAAGGCCGCGGCAGCGAATGAACGTGAGTTAATTTCTGACCGAATAAACAAGTTTAAAATACGTTTTCACACTATGAAGTTGTATAAATTGTAGTATACTTGTTCGATCCACATAAACCGATGGCAAATCCTTAAAGATTATGGATTTACTTCATTGTTGATAAATTATGAAGAAGAATATCAGCGCATTGTTTTGCTGGGAATAAAGGCTTTAAACGAAATACATTTTATTTACAATTTATTTTATACAGTACTGCAGGGAGGTGGTGGGTTAATGGGAGAATTAATGTTTATTTTTAAAAATGTCGTTCTCCTGTAATTGTGGCGATATTGAACTTGACGCAACAATATCACATACCCTTTCTGGGGTGACCCTAGAAGTCACAGACGGAGCCTGGCGATTTGGCTTCAACACATTTTGTAATTGTGTGGGCAGCATCTTATAATACGTTCACAATACTGAGGAGTGATCGCAATAGTTCGGTTGCCCTGCAAATGTGTCCGCATCTCCGATGCGATAGAGAAGTCCGATGTGGGGAAAAAAAGACGCAGGGTCTAAAATTGGTATGGAAATAAGGTCCAGTACTCGATGAGTAACGTTTTAAAAGTAAGACTGTTGATCAAATTGTGGAGGAAAGACCGCTCCAGCCTGGGCCAGTCAGCTGGGGGCCCTCACCACACTTTAATGCTCCTAGGGACTACACAACTTCTTATACAAGCAAACAAACACAACATCTACTGAGCCTGATGCAAAATGGTTTATTGTATAGTACCTGGAAGCATTATACAATAAGCCAGGCTGGTCTGCACAGAGCAGCAAAGGTTCACCTAGGCAATCCCCCATTCCCTATGAGGGGTCCATCTCCCCTTGTCTTTTTTATTCTTTTTCTTATATTAGGCCTTCCCCTGCTTATCTAAGGCCTGCCCAAGGAGGAGCACCTTAGGCCCTCCTCCTTTTCTTTTTCTTAGCATGAGCGTCATCCTTGACACCAATATTGATTGCTAATGGTCATCAATTTATGAAAAAATATACTGCCAACTAGTGTGTCTGGCAGTGAATTACACCCAAGACATACTGACCCCTAGAGTGTCTATTAGGTTACTACATCCAAAACAGACTGACCCCTAGAGTGTCTATTAGGTTACTACATCCAAGACAGACTGACCCCTAGAGTGTCTATTAGGTTACTACATCCAAGACAGACTGACCCCTAGAGTGTCTATTAGGTTACTACATCCAAAACAGACTGACCCCTAGAGTGTCTATTAGGTTACTACATCCAAGACAGACTGACCCCTAGAGTGTCTATTAGGTTACTACATCCAAGACAGACTGACCCCTAGAGTGTCTATTAGGTTACTACATCCAAAACAGACTGACCCCTAGAGTGTCTATTAGGTTACTACATCCAAGACAGACTGACCCCTAGAGTGTCTATTAGGTTACTACATCCAGGTTGGGTTGGCTTCATTATTTCTATGACTGTATTTAACTAGTATCACAACATGCATCCTTTTGAATACATCTGCCTGTGTTATGTTAGTTCAAAGGTAGGCCCGATCTTTCAAATTATACTTCTATTATAGTCTCGGGATATTGCTCCCGGCAGGTAAAGTTCACCAGAATGGCCTCTTAAAATACACATTAATTAGGGGCAAGGGAGTGGTGGAAACCCATCTCATGCCTCAGGAGTGAGAGTGAAATCCCCAGTGTGTATTTCTGTTTCCTACATCTCCTTTACACTGAGTTTGAGTTTTGGGTGGATGACTGGGGTCATGTGTGTGTGTTATCAAGTGACCATTTTGTCTCTCTCTCTGTGGGTATGGGTTGCCCCCCTTCGGCACCAAGACATCCAAAACCACCATATATGGAATTGTGCATTTAAGTGTCTGCTGATGTGTGCACATGCATGAAATTGGAGCAGGGGAGTAAAATGGAGAGGGGTTCTGGCAGAAGGTGGCCAAGTTCCTCATAATCAAAATGTGGATGCATCCATCACATGATGTAAAATTTCAGCCACGTCTGGCTTGCAGCTGCATAACCCCCCATTTTACCTTCCTTCCGAAACCTTTGGGGGGGGGGTGAGCCCACTTTTCTCGTAGGGGACTTGACATTTACTTTACAGATGAAGTAACACAAAAAAGAAGAAACAAAGTCTTGAACCTGTGACCGCTAAGGAAGGGCCACATGCTTTAGTCCACTACTCCATAGAAACTTTGACACAACAACTTTGGCACTACCACAGAGGCACCAAGACAACCAAATCCACTAACGATCACATGGGCTTGCTCAACACCTGGACCTCATTTAACAATTTAATTTGTGACAGGGCTCAATTTGAGCCAGCTGCTGAGTCTATATAAGGTCTAATTCGGGGGCATACCAGGTTTGAGCGTACCCCAGTCTGCGGTGTTTGGGAAAGGTGTGTGTATGGGGGAAAGCTGAAGAGAACCGCTTTTGAAATACCATTCATGGTCCATTTCATTCTCGCATGCTCTAAAATGTAACTTGATGACTGCAACCCTTCAGTTTCAATGTGGTGTTTGGAGTGAAGGTAAGGGAAAGGGAATACTTCTACAGCTTGTGAAATTGTGGTATTAAGCTTTCATTTTGCCATGTGAAACTTGACATTGGTCCTTTGTGTCTGAGGGCATTGTATGTTCATACACTGACTGCTTCCCAATCAGGTTGCACTCAACCCATGTGGTTTAATAACCTGGCCTTGTTTTCAGGCCGCCATGCTGTGATTTTCGCGGAACATGAGTGAACCAGATGAGCTGTGGGTATGTGCTTGCTAAATGGCCATTCATCTTCTGAGATGCCGTTTGGTTCATTTTTGGTTTCGTTGCCTTTTGTACCCCTCGGCTGGACATAGAGGAGCCATCGGGATACCAAACCAGAACTTGCCGCTGCTTCGAGATGGCCACGCTAGATCTGAAACCGTGGTACTGGGGCACTGAGGAGGAGCACGTTCTTCACTGGATTCACGCAGCTCACCATAGCACACCATGTGCCATTTGCCTCCTACCCAACATTTTTGGCACAAACGAGGTGATGAGACTCGGGCTGCTGAGCAGTTTTCCTGGCTGCCGCAGCGGAGAATGTTTGATTTTCCTGTTAACATTTGAATTCCTATTTCAAATCCCATTTCATGTTTGCCTCACAATGAGCTCTGCTTAACAAGGGTATTTGGTCCTCTGGCACATTCAACAAATGTCTCGTATGGGTTGCACCATCTCCAACATTGCTTACATGACCCCTTTTCAGGTAATGACTCTCAAAACCCTTCACACCCCCCCCCCCCCCCCCCCCCCCAAAAAAATAGTACAATTGTCTTAATGAAATGTTCCCTTCAACTGAAACATCAGTTTCTTGCCTGTGCAAACTCCATTCATTCAGCTTAACCCTTCTTAGTACTTTCCAATTTTTAAGGACTATTTTCATGTACTCATTTGCATGTGAGGTAGAGGTAGAGGGCCAGTCACCACAAAAGTAAAATGATTACAGGCAACTAGTTACTCATGCCATCAAATGTCTTTCCTTCTGAGAGGCTGGACAGAGGGCACAGCAAAGGGATGGAAGTCCTGTTTGAGTCCCTTCAATCGGAGTTTTGCAAGAGATCTGTGAAGGTTGCCAAACAAGTTTCAGAATTTGTTGTACTTTCATATTAAATGTAAATGATTGCAGAACTAATGAACTGAACTAATGAACGGTCTTTCCCAAGTGGGATATTTTGAAACTACACATTTCACTGGAATGAAGACCTCACTGACCAAGATCACCAACTCTACATAAGAGGGTGCAGACAATTTTTCTGAAACACTTGTATGCCCACATAGCCAATGCTGCTTAGTGTGTGTATTTTGTCAGCAGGTTCCTAAACATGGATGTGCAGAGGTCTGCTGTTCTTGCATATGAAACTTGAATCTCTCCCCCACTGGAAATGGCATACCCAAAGATTCATGGTTTAACATTCATCAGTTTTGTGTTTTTTTTTTTTTTTTTTTTTCCCCCTCCTCAGTTAAAATATTAAACATTGAAATTGTTTCCAAAAAATGTGATTCATTCAAATGTGCTGTATTGCTAACTGACTTGCTCTGGATTCCGTAATGCAAGAAGACAAACATAGGCACTCAATATCATTGGCTTAGCAGAATGTCTTAGAGCAGGGGTGTCAAACTCCAGTCCTGGAGGGCTGCAGTGGTAGCTGGTTTTTGGTGTGTTTTAGCACTTGATTAATTAAAATCACTGGTTGGCTAAAGAGTCCACACACCTGGTTTCCAAGGCCTAAAATGGCTGCCAATCGCAAGGAAAGAACAAAAACCCGCAGACACTGCGGCCCTCCAGGACTGGAGTTTGACACCCCTGTCTTAGAGGCTTGGGCCCTGACACATTTCCACGGCCCATTTTACCCCTACTCTCCTTCAGAGTGAAACCGACACAGTGTGCAGACATGCACATTACTGACCACGCATAATTAACCAAATATGGTATTCAGACAACATAATGCAAAGGGAATGATATCAGAACTGTTGAGTGGTCATACAAATGCATATATGCACATGCACAGAGGTGCAGACACATTTGCTCAAATTCTCCCCATTATACATACTCACAGCCCTCCCTCAACGTCCTTTGACTGGCCCACATAAACACCCACATCCTAATCCAGCTCTTATAATGAACTGTGTTAAAAAAGACAGAGAATGAGATGAGAGTAGGATTACAGACAGGGAGGGGAGAGACCCGATCCAGTCCTGTTAGGAGAAAATTTCAGTTTGCTGAATGTGAGGGTGTTTAAGCAAAGCCTGGCTCTGCCTCCAATAAGCACAGTTGATCTGTGGGATTCAGGTCAGCACTCCAGCCAACGTCAACACAGGGAGCCAGATAAAACACTGATAAATATTTAACAACCCCTGGACCTGCTCAGGCCACAGGAGCTAACATCAGGCATGCACACACACACACACACACACAGGTGCATGTGCAAGATACATCAACACGAATGCAAGGGTACATGTACATACACACGCACATGTACACACACTCCCCTCGACCATGCCGGCACATCCTGCTCTGGCACTGTCAGAATTTCTGAAAGAAAATTCTCAAATGCATTTGTAACACTGTCTGTCCTGCACTTAAAATACACGTAAAGATAAGGTGGGAATACCCCATTGCCATAACCCTCCCTGCCTACCGACGCACACTGTTTATCCACCTGACATACACTGATGGGCCTGAAGCCACACACGCCAAGGCTATTGGGGACAAGGGCTCATGCAGCAGCCATTATAAACCACAATGCCCCATTCCGGGCGGCCTGTACGACGTGCACCTTAAATGTAACCTAAGGCACAGTATATAGGACATGTATGTGAAATTCTATTGAGCGTGTATTCACAGCAACAAATTGGCTATACATAGAAAAAACTGAAGTATTATCAACATTTTCCCACACATTGTGCAGTGGTGCGATATTCTGATTCTGACCTCCATTAGTTCTCATTTCTATCTATTTTCCTTCCGTCACAGATGGCGGTGCACCAGCTGGGTACATACGTCCCTCTGGCAAGCCCTTTTCAGTGCCTCATCATGCTGCCTCAACCCAACGATCCAAGGACAAGAAAACAGGGTCTCTTACCTGTGCATCTCAATGTTCAGCCCGTGTGTGGATGCTTGTCTGACTGCATCAAAGATCTGTTGACACATGAAAAGATCCAGCAGGAATTATAAAACAGACAACAAAGTAATGCTAAAACAACATACAAAACACATAAACACACACACAACACACAATGCAGTGATTTACCAGAGATTTACCCGACAGCATTCACCATGAACCAAGATTAGTTTATGGGAGTGTGAGAGAGACAGTGTCTCTGTATCGATGTAATTATGAAATTTATCTCCGATACCAGGAGTAATGTTGACTCAGTTGCCAAGCGAAGCCCACACAACCAACAAATTCTGTAAATGATGAGTTGTTTTATTTCCACTCAAATATAATTTTTCAAAATTTTATGATTTATAGCAACGTAAGGCACATTGTTTTGTTGCGTGCACAACCCGCGTAACAAACAGGAGCCAGTAGAGACAGACACTGCACCTGCAATTTAAACAGCAGCCAGCAGAGGGAAACACCTGCAGGACAAATAGGAGCCACCAGAGGGAGACACTGTACTGTCAGTACACAGAGCAACCATCGGAGGGAGAAAATACCTGCAGACACTATACATACAGTCCAAATAGATTAAAACATATAACAGTTTAGAAAAATTCACGTAAATAATAATTTAGCTACCAGTATCACACAGACAGGATCAATATTGACTCTACCTGTATCGAGAGGCCTACCTGTGGTACTGGGCTTGGAGGAACTCAAACTCCTCCTTGTTTCGGTCCAGAGTCTCCAGGACTGTGAACTTCAGGGGCTGTCCAGCCTTCAGAGGGACCTGGGGTAGGAAGGAAAGAGACAAAGCAGACACATATTTACCTAACTGTAAAACACCTACATGGTGCGATGTAAATAAAATGAATCATTATATGTACATTCACATTCATACATACACCAAGGCCTTACTCATGTGTACAAAGTGTACAAGCCCCATTCAGGCCTCAAGCTGTAAAGACGCTTCCACTGAAAGCAAAGTGTGAGCCCAGCTACTAGGCGTTTGAGCTACGTTCGCACCATTTCCAGCTTTGGCCAGTCCGCATTGGCAAGGCAACAATTAGCCCGGCCCCACTGCTGAATGCTCAGCCCTCTGTCTGTCCCCCTCATGCTGCCCTCTCTCTCATGCTGTCTCTGTCCCTCTCGTGCCATCTCTCTCGTGCTCTGTTTCTGTCTGGCTCGCCCACTCTCCCTCTCGCCAGTTTCTCTCTCTTGCTCTCTCTCTGTGGCTCTGGCCCTCTCTCTCTTGCTCTTTCTCTTTCAAATCTCACTTGCCCTCTCTGAGTCTTGCTGACCTTTCGCTCGCCCTCTCTCTCTCTTGCTTGGGCAGGGTGACTTGTCTTAGTCTCACTCCTAGCTCAGTCCTCTCTCTCCCTGGCTGGTCTTCTCCCCACTGTTCTCTGACCTCGATTCACTAAGGAAACTTACAGCCAGATGATTTACCTGCTTTAACCTTTCTCCAGACGCCCACACCATTCGCTGCAACACAGGAAACTGGAGGTCTACAGAAAGCCTTTTCCTGCTTCATAGGATTTTCCATCAACTCCAGCCCTGATTAGTCTAAAGAACAAAGCCTCCACTGACCCAATCATAAGCCTTCTGAAATAAGCAAAGCATGCATATGTAAATTTGTCTTTCACTGTAGATCTACAAACCGTGCGCCGTTTTAGTCCTGGAGGCCCTGCTGGTCCCAGCGTCTCCTGTGTGTCCCGGGTCTACTGTACAAACTGGTTTACCCTCAAGCTGACTGGGGCAGGTGATGGATCTCTTCACTCACACAGACTCGCCCTTTCATAAGGTCCCTTGGTCTTCTTGAGTACATAAGGTTAGCTTCTATTTAAATTCACTATTTTACTTTGTGTGATTGTAGCTGACCTTTATTTTTAGCAGCTTAGTGCTGTATTGGCATCAGCCATAATGGCATCAATCCGTATGTATCAAAAAGCTGAAACAGTATTTCTGTTACTTGAATATTGAATATTTTCTTTTGATCCTTAGATTTTCTCATTTGTATCAGTATGTGAAAATTGTTTGAGCTAGGTATTGCTTTGTCTTTTGAAACAGGTACACACAGCCACCTGTAGACCTGGTAGATTGGTTTGATGCCTTCCTTGACGATGAGGAGGTATGTGGAATAGGAGGAATACCAATTAGAGGAGAACGACACCCTGCCATACAAATGATGGAGCCAAAGGAAGACCACATTTTTTAAAATAAAAATTCAATCACCCGTTGACCCACCACATCCCAGCGAGGGAGAGGGAGGGAGAGCAAGAGAGAGAGAGAGAGCGAGCAAGGGAGAGAGAGGGAGAGCGAGAGAGAGAGAGAGAGAGCAAGAGAGAGAGAGAGAGAGAGAGCAAGAGAGAGAGAGGGCAAGTGAGAGGGAGAGCCAGAGAGAGAGAGACCAACTTGTTACTGGGGAATTAACGCTGCATAGTCTGCCACTGTACATTTTCCCAGACTTTCATCCTACGCCATGTACGGGTATGTCTGGACCAGGTATTGGACTGGGTTTAACGGAAACATCCCCAGCCTAGTTAAATGACTTATCAGCATCTGTTAAGGGATCAATTGAAATCAATGGAGGGGGCATTAAAATCAGCAGATAACTGACCTCGCTGCGTTTTATTCTTAACGGCTCCTACACTCATTTGAATGCAAGAATTCGAACGCTCGAGCAGAACGCCTCCTCGCTGGAAGCCGAGAGGAAATGGACGAGCGGGTGAACGCAAAATATTCTGGAGGTTTCTAGAAATATAGAACTGAATAACAGTCTGTCAGAAGGGGAGGACGGCGAAGTCAGCGGTCTTAAAGTTAAGGTAAGACGGGGGCTGAAAATACGTTTTAAAAATGTTTCCTTAACTTCTTGGCTTCACAACGCGCTTCATGAGCAGGGATCCGCCCCCTTAAAAAGTTAGTCCACAATGAATTCAAATGTAAATGTGCTGAGACATACAAGACTGTATGTATCCTAAAATATCGGTGTATAATGTATAACTCATAATGTGCAGTGTTTACTGCAGTTTCTCAGTTAACTGGTGTGAATGTACCCCCTACCAATGGGCTTATTTTGTGTGGTGACTTTTAAGTGAATATGTATTTTAATGAAAATGAAATTCAGAAACCTAATAAAAGTAATTTTACCAATGGGACGACCACATTCTGCCCACACAAAGTTCCCACATGGTTATTTTCAACCAACTTAAACGCTTTTCGGTCTAAATCTTTATGTATTTCCATGGGCACTGCTTGTGAATAGGGAAAAGACCAGCAACTGATATGCTGCAATATGCCGTGACAGTAATTAGGTGCGGCTGTAGTCAATTTCAGTTTAGTAACGCTTTATTGGCATAGCTGCATACAAGCAATGTTGTCAAAGCTAAAACGATGAAAAAGGTTGAGTCACACATTACAAACGTACTATAGCTGTGTCTGTTGTCCACTAGATGGAGGTACTGGTTCAAAAAATTACATGAAATTGGAATTGTATCCTATGTCTGTTTTCCGGTTTTCATGTATGGGCATGCGTGTATGTATGAATGTGTGTGAGTACGAGTATATCCGTGAAAGTGTGTGTGTGTGTGTTTGTGTGTTTGTGTGTGTGTGTGTGTGTGTGTGTGTGTGTGTGTGTGTGTGTGTGTGTGTGATAAAGAAATGAAAACTCTTCCTGCCTTCCTCACTGCTCCCCCCTCTCCTCCAGTCTCCCTCCATCCTGACCTGTGCTCGTTTCCCGGCAGGCATTAGGGCCTGGGGACATTCACCACCAGGTCACAGAGTCCGATTCTGCAGGCTGGTTTGGTTTGGGCAAGGTCAGATGTTCAAATTCCATTTATAAGACAGTAACAAACTTGACTAAATACATCTCAGTTTGGGATGAGAGAGGGAGCTTGCTATTTCCTGTGGATTAGGGGAGGGCTTTGATCTTAAATTCTGAAGAGCTACTGGCTGTTTCAGACTTGACCGAGTGTATGGATTTGAGTTTGTGATTTTACTCATGTGTTTACTATGTGATTTCCTTTTTTGAAATTTGAAAATGGAATGGTGCCAGTTAGGGCTATTTTCAAGTTAAAATTCTTTCATGCACACACATAGTGTACATGTACCCATTAAGCCCATGTGCCATTTAAGCCCACTTTCCACTTTGAAGTCTAATTAAAAAAAAGAATAATATTTTGCGCTACTCATTATTTTAAACAATGCAGCAATTTGTTCCTTCCATACCATTTTTCTATTGCACACCAATCATACTTTCCAATGTTGAGTTGGCCCTGCCCATGTGCATGCAGTCTCAGGGGACCTCACACAAAGTCACCAAAAAACTTTGGTGTTTCGGGACCCCTCAGATAGCATCACTTTTCTGCTATTTTCAGCCACTTCCTCGATAAGTACATTTGCATTGTGTAAAATGAGAGATTAATGTCTTGATTTTTGTGTATTAAGAAATAGAACTTTGTCAGTTTATGCTCTTTTCCTTCATATAGAAAGAGGGGTATTATGAGGTGGTGCACAGATCTACTCTCAGGTTCAAACCATTAGCTTCATTAAGAGATACACTGCCAAAGAATTAAGCACGTCAAGTATGTACACTGAATGTTTTCTGATACATTTTACATTAGTCTACAAATAAATACATTATAAATTGTTTTGGAGAGCTGAATATTTTCAAAAATGAGCTTTTTTTAGGTGGGCTTAAACAGTACAGCACTACAAAAAGCATGCAAACTAGAGCCAACACAAGCTAACTTTGAATGAGAATAACTTAATATTTCTGTATGTGGGCAAAATAATAATTAATGTGATGATTAGTCCCCATTATATTTTGGCTCCTTGCATGATTTTGTAAATGTATCTTCATTTAAAAAGGAACATATTGTCTTTTTTCACCATTTAAGCCCAGTATGCTCCATTTAAGCCCACCTCAATGTGTTTCAATGAGGAGTTCCTCTAATTGTGAACTTTGATCAATTTTCACTGTACTGTTGTCTGAAAGTGTTTGATAATAACAATTCTTTGTATTCTTTTACCTTACTGACCTACTTTGCAACTATATTTAGATAGGCATATATTCATTACAGACTACACTCTGTTTAGAACTATTATATTGAATGTAGACATCAGCTAATGTGTATCATCATTTGTTTTCAGTGACAAAAATGACAACAAAAAGAAAAACACTACAGCACCTGTCCAAAAATCATACATGCATTTCGCCTTTACCACGAGGACACAATTCATTCTACCTTTGCAGGAGAAGGTTGAAGAAGGAAAATGTGCTCAAGGCCTCCACAGGGTTTAGTCCATGTTAACCCTTCTGGCACTTGAGACTTTTACCCCCTCCAGAACTTTAGCACCCTCGTCCCGAAAAATGCACTTTGTGTTGTAAGTCGCTCTAGATAGGAGTGTCTGCTAAATGCCTGTAATGTAATGTAATGTAATGTTAGGTGTTGAATGCAGGTTCATCCTTTGCCAGGCTAACCTGGAGGGTGCTGGCCCTTTTTATCTCACCGATCACAAGGAAATAGAGACCCTCCACAAAACAAACTAAAAGCAATGAAATCAGCTAACTAATACAATTATTGCATGAAATGGAATTACAATCTATCCCTTGTTCATGAGTTGTTCTGCATTAAATGTGTTTTTGATGTTGAGGGTTATTGGTTCAGGTGGTGGAAGAGAGAGAGCCAACAAGCATTACTAGAGGGAGAGGGGGTGTTTTATTCACATTTTTTTAATACTTAACATGTCACTGAATAAATATGTTGGTGTTTTTAATTCTTTGAAAGCAGCAATTTTTTATAATTTGTCAATAAATCATGATGTGGGCTTATTTGGAACACACACAGACTTAAGTGGTGCCACAGTACCAGTCAAGTCCATGCCAGACTTTTTACTTGTTTCTAAAATTATACATGAACTAATGAATACATGTTCAAAAGAGAGATTAATCCTCCCAGCAGATACCCCTTATAAATCAGGTCAATATCTAAAAAAATACCTGAAAACAGATTTTGGTGGGCTTAATAGGTACACGTACCCTAAATTCTAGGAAAAAGAAAATATGTACAGCTTTCAACACCCATGTGCCAGAAATTAACCTTCCCCATAAAGTACATTTGTTTTTTTTTATTTCTGTCTGTCACTGGAAAATGTGTGTTTTATAGGCATAACATATACACACAAAGTTAATATAAAATAACATTGATGATTAATGAAATATTTAGTCTGGCTTGCATCATTTCCCCTCTCTGTGGATGTTTGTGTACAAAGTTAAGTGTCCCTTCTCCTCTGGCCAGATTTCAGGTTTGCTGTGTGATGTTGGTTGCTGGGAGAGAAGCTGTATCAGTGATGCATGTAGTGGATCAGGTGATTTATGTCTGAGAGGTTCCAGCCAATGGTGGCTCAGATTGACAAATTATGAAAAAAAAAAAAAAAAAAAAGATTGCAGAACCAGAGAGAAATTATGCATGTTAAAGTGCTCTGTCAGGAGCATAATGATACCGTCCCCCATGCATGTCTGTAAATTGTACAATAGTCCTTTACACACACACACACACACACACACACACATGGTGACAGTACCCAAAAGTAAAATTACTGCATGGATGTGTGGAGTGGTGAGACCTTACAGAGACTGATACAGACCAGACTGAAAACTGCCTTTCAAAAGCACACATTTTGCTGCAGACGTGTACCTGAGTTACAAGCTGGGTTCCCTCGTCACTGTACTGCTCAACTGTGGTTATCCATGCGCTAACCGTGTACGGCAGTCCACTAAATCCACGTTAATTAGGGGTAACGGAGTGGTGTAAACCCATCTCATGCCTCAGGTGTGAGAGTGAAATCTCCAGTGTGTATTTCTGTTTCCTACATCTCCTTTGCACTGAGTTTTGAGTTTTGGGTGGATGACTGGAGTCACGTGTGTGTGTGTCTGTGTGTGTGTGTTCGTGTTATCATGTGAGCATATTGTATCTGTGTGTGTGTATATGTGAGTGAATGCTTGTGTGTTTATTTAAATGTTTGTGTGTGTGCATGCGTGCATATACATGAGCTTGTGTGTTTGACAATATGTATAATTTTGTATGTATAAGTTTTTGCTGGTGTGTACACATGCATGGACATGTATGGATATTTGTTTCTGGACACTCGTGCATGCTTGCATGTGGGAGTCTGTGTGTAAGTGTCAGTGTATGTGGATGAGTGAGTGTGTGTGCGTGTGTGTGTACATACGTGCTCAGCCCTGTCCTAAGCTGACTGTGTCTGTCTCCTCCTCAGCACTGTTCCACCTTAAGTGCTGGCTGTCCTGTTTGTGCTGAAGCTAACAGGCTAACACGTTGCATTACAGCGTGGGGCTGGTTGCTGAAGCTTGCTGTTCTCTCTCGCTCTCCGGCGCTCTGTGCTTATTTTATTCCCTCCATCATTTTTCTTCCCTTAATTCAGGAAATCCCCCAAATTTTGCACCTCTGCATTAGACTCTCTGAGTTGAAGGTAGTGTGAATGCAGAGTGGAGGGAGGAGTGAAGGTGGAGGGGATTGTTTGTGAGTTTGCATCGTGGAGTGCGTGTTTGCGTTTATTTCCCTCAGACAGGTGAAAGAAGGGCGAGGAGGGTTGCTGGTACTGCGAGGGGTCATGTCATGTGGGGATGCTGAGCCTAATTTTCCAGACGACTTTTTTATGCTGTTTTTTTTTTTTTACTCCAAGGGGGACACTGACCAAGGAGACGGACTGGGAGAAAGAGAGGGAGCCTGGCTGAGCTCAAGAACAGACCGGGGAAAAGGACTCGGAGGAAAGTCGCTCAAATCCGTCAAGAGTGGAAGGATCCAGTCTGCCGATGCAGAACGAGCCCAATCCCGGGACACACACAGAGACGCTGGGACCAGCAGGGCCTCCAGGACTAAAACAAGGCGCACGGTGTGTAGATCTAGAGTGAAAGAGGGTAAATTTACATATGCATGCTTTGCTTATTTTCAGAAGGCTTATGATTGGGTCAGTGGAGGCTTTTGTTCTTTAGACTAATCAGGGCTGGAGTTGATGGAAAATCCTATGAAGCAGGAAAAGGCTTTCTGTAGACCTCCAGTTTCCTGTGTTGCAGTGAATGGTGTGGGCATCTGGCGAAAGGTTAAAGCAGGTAAATCATTTGGCTGTAAGTTTCCTTTAAAGTGAATCGAGGTCAGTGAGACTACAGGGGCGAACCCCACCCAAGCCCATCTTCCTCTGTCCTGTGGCCTGAGCTAACTTGTCTAAACTAATTACACTGTCACCCTGCCCGAAGACAAAGTGAGGGAGAAAAGGAAAAAGACAAAACTCAGAGGAGGCTGCACAGGGCCTATTTGAATTGTTGTTTTCCTTTTCTCCAAAGCCAAACTACCACAGAACTAGTAGATCTCCCGTAGCCACAACGCCTGCCGACTGCAGGAGAAGTAAGCCTTGGCCATGACTTCGATTCCCATGATGACACGCTGTAGACACACCACAATCACATACTACCCATGTCATCGGAGGGTTATGAGGCCAGCATGTTCTCGGTCTGTGCATCCACAGACACCTGGGCATTCAGCAGTGGGCCGGGCTAATTGTTGCCTTGCCAATGCGGACTGGCCAAAGCTGGAAATGGTGCGAACGTAGCTCAAACGCCTAGTAGCTGGGCTCACACTTTGCTTTCAGTGGAAGCGTCTTTACAGCTTGAGGCCTGAATGGGGCTTGTACACTTTGTACACATGAGTAAGGCCTTGGTGTATGTATGAATGTGAATGTACATATAATGATTCATTTTATTTATATCGCACCATGTAGGTGTTTTACAGTACAGTCAATATGTGTCTGCTTTGTCTCTTTCCTTCCTTCCTTCCTACCCCAGGTCCTTCTGAAGGCTGACAGCCCCTGAAGTTCACAGTCCTGGAGACTCTGGACCGAAACAAGGAGGAGTGTGAGTTCCTCCAAGCCCAGTACCACAGGTAGGCCTCTCGTTACAGGTAGAGTCAATATTGATCCTGTCTGTGTGATACTGGTAGCTAAATTATTATTTACGTGAATTTTTCTAAACTGTTATATGTTTTAATCTATTTGGACTGTATGTATAGTGTCTGCAGGTATTTTCTCCCTCCGATGGTTGCTCTGTGTACTGACAGTACAGTGTCTCCCTCTGGTGGCTCCTATTTGTCCTGCAGGTGTTTCCCTCTGCTGGCTGCTGTTTAAATTGCAGGTGCAGTGTCTGTCTCTACTGGCTCCTGTTTGTTACGCGGGTTGTGCACGCAACAAAACAATGTGCCTTACGTTGCTATAAATCATAAAATTTTGAAAATTATATTTGAGTGGAAATAAAACAACTCAATCATTTACAGAATTTGTTGGTTGTGTGGGCTTCGCTTGGCAACTGAGTCAACATTACTCCTGGTATCGGTAGATAAATTTCATAATTACATCGATACAGAGACACTGTCTCTCTCACACTCCCATAAACTAATCTTGGTTCATGGTGAATGCTGTCGGGTAAATCTCTGGTCAAAATGGAATGACACTTGGTGGTTTATGTGTGTGTGTGTGTGTGTTTTATGCTTGTATTTGCACTTAGCATTGTATATCTGTTTTATAATTCCTGCGGGATCTTTTCATGTGTCAACAGATCTTTGATGCAGTCAGACAAGCATCCACACACGGGCTGAACATTGAGATGCACAGGTAAGAGACCCTGTTTTCTTGTCCTTGGATCGTTGGGTTGAGGCAGCATGATGAGGCACTGAAAAGGGCTTGCCAGAGGGACGTATGTACCCAGCTGGTGCACCGCCATCTGTGACGGAAGGAAAATAGATAGAAATGAGAACTAATGGAGGGCAGAATCAGAATATCGCACCACTGCACAATGTGTGGGAAAATGTTGATAATACTTCAGTTTTTTCTATGTATAGCCAATTTGTTGCTGTGAATACACGCTCAATTAGAATTTCACATACATGTCCTATATACTGTGCCTGAGGTTACATTTAAGGTGCATGTCGTACAGGCCGCCCAGAATGGGGCATTGTAGTTTATAATGGCGTGTGGCCTGAGCAGGCCCTTGTCCCCAATAGCCTTGGCGTGTGGCTTCAGGCCCATCAGTGTATGTCAGGTGGATAAACAGTGTGCGTCGGTAGGCAGGGAGGGTTATGGCAATGGGGTATTCCCACCTTATCTTTACGTGTATTTTAAGTGCAGGACAGACAGTGTTACAAATGCATTTGAGAATTTTCTTTCAGAAATTCTGACAGTGCCAGAGCAGGATGTGCCGGCATGGTCGAGGGAGTGTGTGTACATGTGCGTGTGTATGTACATGTACCCTTGCATTCGTGTTGATGTATCTTGCACATGCACCTGTGTGTGTGTGTGTGTGTGCATGCCTGATGTTAGCTCCTGTGGCCTGAGCAGGTCCAGGGGTTGTTAAATATTTATCAGTGTTTTATCTGGCTCCCTGTGTTGACGTTGGCTGGAGTGCTGACCTGAATCCCACAGATCAACTGTGCTTATTGGAGGCAGAGCCAGGCTTTGCTTAAACACCCTCACATTCAGCAAACTGAAATTTTCTCCTAACAGGACTGGATCGGGTCTCTCCCCTCCCTGGTCTGTAATCCTACTCTCATCTCATTCTCTGTCTTTTTTAACACAGTTCATTATAAGAGCTGGATTAGGATGTGGGTGTTTATGTGGGCCAGTCAAAGGACGTTGAGGGAGGGCTGTGAGTATGTATAATGGGGAGAATTTGAGCAAATGTGTCTGCACCTCTGTGCATGTGCATATATGCATTTGTATGACCACTCAACAGTTCTGATATCATTCCCTTTGCATTATGTTGTCTGAATACCATATTTGGTTAATTATGCGTGGTCAGTAATGTGCATGTCTGCACACTGTGTCGGTTTCACTCTGAAGGAGAGTAGGGGTAAAATGGGCCGTGGAAATGTGTCAGGGCCCAAGCCTCTAAGACAGGGGTGTCAAACTCCAGTCCTGGAGGGCCGCAGTGTCTGCGGGTTTTTGTTCTTTCCTTGCGATTGGCAGCCATTTTAGGCCTTGGAAACCAGGTGTGTGGACTCTTTAGCCAACCAGTGATTTTAATTAATCAAGTGCTAAAACACACCAAAAACCAGCTACCACTGCAGCCCTCCAGGACTGGAGTTTGACACCCCTGCTCTAAGACATTCTGCTAAGCCAATGATATTGAGTGCCTATGTTTGTCTTCTTGCATTACGGAATCCAGAGCAAGTCAGTTAGCAATACAGCACATTTGAATGAATCACATTTTTTGGAAACAATTTCAATGTTTAATATTTTAACTGAGGAGGGGGAAAAAAAAAAAAAAAAAAAAAAACAACAACTGAGCAGGCTTTACTGTAGGGTCTATTGGGTATGCCATTTCCAGTGGGGGAGAGATTCAAGTTTCATATGCAAGAACAGCAGACCTCTGCACATCCATGTTTAGGAACCTGCTGACAAAATACACACACTAAGCAGCATTGGCTATGTGGGCATACAAGTGTTTCAGAAAAATTGTCTGCACCCTCTTATGTAGAGTTGGTGATCTTGGTCAGTGAGGTCTTCATTCCAGTGAAATGTGTAGTTTCAAAATATCCCACTTGGGAAAGACCGTTCATTAGTTCAGTTCATTAGTTCTGCAATCATTTACATTTAATATGAAAGTACAACAAATTCTGAAACTTGTTTGGCAACCTTCACAGATCTCTTGCAAAACTCCGATTGAAGGGACTCAAACAGGACTTCCATCCCTTTGCTGTGCCCTCTGTCCAGCCTCTCAGAAGGAAAGACATTTGATGGCATGAGTAACTAGTTGCCTGTAATCATTTTACTTTTGTGGTGACTGGCCCTCTACCTCTACCTCACATGCAAATGAGTACATGAAAATAGTCCTTAAAAATTGGAAAGTACTAAGAAGGGTTAAGCTGAATGAATGGAGTTTGCACAGGCAAGAAACTGATGTTTCAGTTGAAGGGAACATTTCATTAAGACAATTGTACTATTTTTTTGGGGGGGGGGGGGGGGGGGTGGGTTTTGTAGGGTGTTTGAAGGTTTTGAGAGTCATTACCTGAAAAGGGGTCATGTAAGCAATGTTGGAGATGGTGCAACCCATACGAGACATTTGTTGAATGTGCCAGAGGACCAAATACCCTTGTTAAGCAGAGCTCATTGTGAGGCAAACATGAAATGGGATTTGAAATAGGAATTCAAATGTTAACAGGAAAATCAAACATTCTCCGCTGCGGCAGCCAGGAAAACTGCTCAGCAGCCCGAGTCTCATCACCTCGTTTGTGCCAAAAATGTTGGGTAGGAGGCAAGTGGCACATGGTGTGCTATGGTGAGCTGCGTGAATCCAGTGAAGAACGTGCTCCTCCTCAGTGCCCCAGTACCACGGTTTCAGATCTAGCGTGGCCATCTCGAAGCAGCGGCAAGTTCTGGTTTGGTATCCCGATGGCTCCTCTGTGTCCAGCCGAGGGGTACAAAAGGCAACGAAACCAAAAATGAACCAAACGGCATCTCAGAAGATGAATGGCCATTTAGCAAGCACATACCCACAGCTCATCTGGTTCACTCATGTTCCGCGAAAATCACAGCATGGCGGCCTGAAAACAAGGCCAGGTTATTAAACCACATGGGTTGAGTGCAACCTGATTGGGAAGCAGTCAGTGTATGAACATACAATGCCCTCAGACACAAAGGACCAATGTCAAGTTTCACATGGCAAAATGAAAGCTTAATACCACAATTTCACAAGCTGTAGAAGTATTCCCTTTCCCTTACCTTCACTCCAAACACCCCATTGAAACTGAAGGGTTGCAGTCATCAAGTTACATTTTAGAGCATGCGAGAATGAAATGGACCATGAATGGTATTTCAAAAGCGGTTCTCTTCAGCTTTCCCCCATACACACACCTTTCCCAAACCCCGCAGACTGGGGTACGCTCAAACCTGGTATGCCCCCGAATTAGACCTTATATAGACTCAGCAGCTGGCTCAAATTGAGCCCTGTCACAAATTAAATTGTTAAATGAGGTCCAGGTGTTGAGCAAGCCCATGTGATCGTTAGTGGATTTGGTTGTCTTGGTGCCTCTGTGGTAGTGCCAAAGTTGTTGTGTCAAAGTTTCTATGGAGTAGTGGACTAAAGCATGTGGCCCTTCCTTAGCGGTCACAGGTTCAAGACTTGTTTCTTCTTTTTTGTGTTACTTACTTCATCTGTAAAGTAAATGTCAAGTCCCCTACGAGAAAAGTGGGCTCACCCCCCCCCCCCCCAAAGGTTTCGGAAGGAAGGTAAAATGGGGGGTTATGCAGCTGCAAGCCAGACGTGGCTGAAATTTTACATCATGTGATGGATGCATCCACATTTTGATTATGAGGAACTTGGCCACCTTCTGCCAGAACCCCTCTCCATTTTACTCCCCTGCTCCAATTTCATGCATGTGCACACATCAGCAGACACTTAAAGGCATGAGATGGGTTTCCACCACTCCCTTGCCCCTAATTAATGTGTATTTTAAGAGGCCATTCTGGTGAACTTTACCTGCCGGGAGCAATATCCCGAGACTATAATAGAAGTATAATTTGAAAGATCGGGCCTACCTTTGAACTAACATAACACAGGCAGATGTATTCAAAAGGATGCATGTTGTGATACTAGTTAAATACAGTCATAGAAATAATGAAGCCAACCCAACCTGGATGTAGTAACCTAATAGACACTCTAGGGGTCAGTCTGTTTTGGATGTAGTAACCTAATAGACACACTAGGGGTCAGTCTGTCTTGGATGTAGTAACCTAATAGACACTCTAGGGGTCAGTCTGTTTTGGATGTAGTAACCTAATAGACACTCTAGGGGTCAGTCTGTCTTGGATGTAGTAACCTAATAGACACTCTAGGGGTCAGTCTGTCTTGGATGTAGTAACCTAATAGACACTCTAGGGGTCAGTCTGTTTTGGATGTAGTAACCTAATAGACACTCTAGGGGTCAGTCTGTTTTGGATGTAGTAACCTAATAGACACTCTAGGGGTCAGTCTGTCTTGGATGTAGTAACCTAATAGACACTCTAGGGGTCAGTCTGTTTTGGATGTAGTAACCTAATAGACACTCTAGGGGTCAGTCTGTCTTGGATGTAGTAACCTAATAGACACTCTAGGGGTCAGTCTGTTTTGGATGTAGTAACCTAATAGACACTCTAGGGGTCAGTCTGTTTTGGATGTAGTAACCTAATAGACACTCTCGGGGTCAGTATGTCTTGGGTGTAATTCACTGCCAGACACACTAGTTGGCAGTATATTTTTTCATAAATTGATGACCATTAGCAATCAATATTGGTGTCAAGGATGACGCTCATGCTAAGAAAAAGAAAAGGAGGAGGGCCTAAGGTGCTCCTCCTTGGGCAGGCCTTAGATAAGCAGGGGAAGGCCTAATATAAGAAAAAGAATAAAAAAGACAAGGGGAGATGGACCCCTCATAGGGAATGGGGGATTGCCTAGGTGAACCTTTGCTGCTCTGTGCAGACCAGCCTGGCTTATTGTATAATGCTTCCAGGTACTATACAATAAACCATTTTGCATCAGGCTCAGTAGATGTTGTGTTTGTTTGCTTGTATAAGAAGTTGTGTAGTCCCTAGGAGCATTAAAGTGTGGTGAGGGCCCCCAGCTGACTGGCCCAGGCTGGAGCGGTCTTTCCTCCACAATTTGATCAACAGTCTTACTTTTAAAACGTTACTCATCGAGTACTGGACCTTATTTCCATACCAATTTTAGACCCTGCGTCTTTTTTTCCCCACATCGGACTTCTCTATCGCATCGGAGATGCGGACACAGTTGCAGGGCAACCGAACTATTGCGATCACTCCTCAGTATTGTGAACGTATTATAAGATGCTGCCCACACAATTACAAAATGTGTTGAAGCCAAATCGCCAGGCTCCGTCTGTGACTTCTAGGGTCACCCCAGAAAGGGTATGTGATATTGTTGCGTCAAGTTCAATATCGCCACAATTACAGGAGAACGACATTTTTAAAAATAAACATTAATTCTCCCATTAACCCACCACCTCCCTGCAGTACTGTATAAAATAAATTGTAAATAAAATGTATTTCGTTTAAAGCCTTTATTCCCAGCAAAACAATGCGCTGATATTCTTCTTCATAATTTATCAACAATGAAGTAAATACATAATCTTTAAGGATTTGCCATCGGTTTATGTGGATCGAACAAGTATACTACAATTTATGCAACTTCATAGTGTGAAAATGTATTTTAAACTTGTTTATTCGGTCAGAAATTAACTCACGTTCATTCGCTGCCGCGGCCTTGGAACATTTTACCGAGAGGTAAGGTTGTAGTCCGCACAAGAACACATTCATATTTCTTAAGTGAAAATGGGGAGTAATGGAACACGTGTACGAAGCTCTGAGCTTTTGAGGTGCATCCTGTTAGCTGTGCTCCATTGATGATGACTTCAATCAGGTTCAAAGTTATTTGAACTAAATCTAATCGGCTGATCTGGAACCGAAAACTCGGGTGTGTGATTTCGGGGTGTTTTAAACCAGCTTTCTGAAATACCCACTCGATCTGGCTCTGTGCCCTACAGTTTCAGATTTGTAATCAAACAGTTGACATGTGGTTAAAGCTTTTATTAAAAGGTACATTTTTTTAGATATTGATTTCAACAGGTAATGTTTACAGCATTTTTATATACGTAGTCCCCCACCCCCCATTTCAGCGCACCAAATGTTGGCCACGATCACAGCTGTTTCTGCTGAGTCAGATGTGTTCAATTGCTTAATTGGTGCAGGTGTTGGAGAGCTCTCGGTATCTAGTTGGGCGGAATTTCTTCTTTATGGCACTTTATGAAGATAGTAACTTTTCCATTTAGTAGTTATTCATGATACATGTGATTACATGTTAAAGAAACTATAGCAGGCTGTTGTTTGTGTCTCCTCAGTCTTCAGTGATGTGTGCTATCTGGCACCAGTTTGCAATGATGCAATGCAGTTTGTGCAACTGAGTGAGACAAATCCCCGATTCCAACATAATTCGTTTATCCCAGAATTCATCATACTTTCACTCATCTGTTTAAAATGCACATGATAATTATAAATTATTGCAGATTTGAATGTTTTGGTCTTAAAACCCTTCCAGTGAAGAGGCCAGTATTTAATTACCGTGATGACAAACAGCGTAGCTGAATGTGCTGTTCTTGTCATGATTCATTCTTTTTGTACATTAAAAACCTCACAGCACTGTGAAGGAAAGTAGGGACACGTCTTCCATTTGTCAATTCAGTGTTTACGGACAAGCCCGACAACCCCCTGGAGATTTCATACTGCCACTTTCTGTGGGCAAAGGAGACTGGGAACCAAGGTTGTGGGCGACAGGCAGTGGAAACTGAACAGAACAGAGGGGAGGCAGATGAACAGATTAGTGCAATGAGGTATAAGAATGAGATTTGGACAAGGTGGTGGTAATCTTATTTTTATTAAAAGAAAAGAAAACAGCATCCATTGATGGGGAAGTGCAGGAATGCCTTACATCTATCAAGTTGTGAGTTCAGTTCTTGAGGACTGATCCCAGTCTACATTTTTGTCTTTGAGAAGCAAGAAAATGACTGATTTCTACACAGCTTTTCCCAGGTGGTGTAAATAAAAAAAAAAAAAGGTGACACACGGGATGTTGCACCTACAGAGGCATTTTTTGTGTTATAAGAATATACATGGTGCCAGACAGCAGTCTGTAAGACATCATACCATTGCCAAACTCACTTGTTTTGGATTCTTGACATGTTACCGAGTATCACCAGCCCCACTTTCATTGAGACATGTATTACATTTTTTTTCTATAGTAAATGTTCCTTAACGTGTATTTATTGTGCATACATGGTGCCAGGCAAATGCCAGCAATAGTACGTAAGGCATCCGAAACCCAATATCAAACCTTATTATTATGTTATAAACTTTTATTCTGACAACCTTGACCCGAAAGTACTTTCTGTATTGCTGATGGCGGAACACGGTGTTTTTCCGTTATTTACATAAGTTTATTTACAAAGTATTACCGCGATTTTGAAATGGTATTTTAAAAAGGCTGATGGAACCCTACGTTTTTTTAATTGTGGTGTACTTCACATTCTACTGAGCGGTACCCTGAGTAATCTTGCTTGAATTTCGGAGAGAATGACAAGGGCAGTGTTTGAAGCAGCAGCAGCAACTGCAGGTAGGCTATAAACTTTACTAGTTTGGTTCTAGTTATTCAAGAGCAATTACAGTGTCTGGTATTTATTTATAGAAATGTGAGGATTGATTAACTATTTTATGTGATGTTTGCTATTACTTAGTGCGTGCAATATTTTCTGATGTTTATTGTTGCAGGTTGCTAATTAGCTTGCCACTGTTTTCACCTCTTTAAATGTGAACATCGTGGCTTGCCTATTGAATGAGTGATATTACTGTCTGGGTGTGATATTAAATGTCTGTTTTTACCTTCTGAACTGTCTGAATGTGTTGGGCTAAGCTGAGGAATATTTGGCCATTATTGATACGATGTTGGCAGATATTTGCAACATTGGGTGATTCCATTGTAGTCTTTTTAAATTGTTCTGATTGGCACACTGGTCTGTTTTCATTGGTGCATTATGGGTGCAGTGCTGGTATATAAATTGGGCTATACCGTTGCAGGGCTACCCAGTCATTTCTTTACATTGCCTTAATTGGTATCTTGGCTTATTGGCCCAGGTGCATCATGAGAGCAGCGCTGGTGTATAGGATGGTTGCATCTTCCTTTTATTAGTTTCTTCAAATTGTTCAACAAGCCAAATTTTAGTACTGGCACATCATTTGCAAAGTGCTGGAGCGTAGACTGCATCATCTACCTCTTAGTTTCTTGAAAATTCCCTCAGCAGCAGAATAACCTAGGAATAATGTCACTTTAGTGGCGCATTGCTGGTACACTGGCTGTGTATGATATTGGCACCAGGTCCTGGTGTGTACGAGAATTGGCAGGACATTTAATTCCCCCAGTTGCCACCTTTTTCTTTTCTTGCATGAGCAATATTGGTGCCTTTAGCTCTGGGAGACGAGTGGGTGGGACCCTACATTGTATGATAATTAACTCATTGTTTGTAATAACTGGCAGACTAGGCAAAGCATGGGTATTTAGGCTCCCAAATTATCACATTTGTTGAGTGATCTGGCGTGGTTTTCTTCATCTTCATCTGTGCTAAAGATCAATGTGGCTTGCTTTCTATGAAATGGTAGGTATAGGATCTTATCTTTGTTCCCTGTGCTCGTGGCTTACCACGCTGTGGCTGTTGGTATGAAGCAAATTAGTGGGTCCCATGCTGCTCAGCATCCTTAGTTCTGAAGAAGCTTGGTGTCTGAAATCTTCTTTAGTGGCTCGTGGTGTTGTAGCCACAGATGGTCCAGTGCCCTTCATGTCATTTTGTGTTTTATGTGTGTTTAGGAAACCTATTTTGTGGGGAACCCTGTAGTAGAGACAGAGTGTGAGAGCCCTTAGCCTCGATATGCAAGGGGGACATAGTCTATTTCTGCATATAAGAACAATTGTGACGATTAGTGTTACATGAATATGCTTTCAAATAGTTTTTTTTTATTGACAAAACATGACATCATGGCATACATCTCACTGTATTCAGCAGGGACTCAGGCAGGGGCCTGTAGGTGAGTGTGTTTACCTGCACAGAGGTACACTCAGGCCTGTGTAGGGGCCTGTACGTGAGTGTGTTTACCTGCACAGAGGTACACTCAGGCCTGTGAAGGGGCGTGCAGATGAGTGTGTTTACCTGCACAGAGGTACACTCAGGCCTGTGTAGGGGCCTGTCGGTGAATGTGTTTACCTGCACAGAGGTACACTCAGGCCTGTGAAGGGGCCTGTAGGTGAGTGTTTTTACCTGCACAGAGGTACACTCAGGCCTGTGTAGGGGCCTATACGTGAGTGTTTTTATCTGCACAGAGGTAGACGCATGCCTGTGTAAGGGCCTGTAGGTGAGTGTGTTCACCTGCACAGAGGTACACTCAGGCCTGTGTAGGGGCCTGTAGGTGACTGTGTTTACCTGCACAGAGGTACACTCAGGCCTGTGTAGGGGCTGGTAGGTGAGTGTGTTTATCTGCACAGAGGTACACTCAGGCCTGTGTAGGGACCTGTAGGTGAATGTGTTTACCTGCACAGAGGTACACTCAGGCCTGTGTAGGGGCCTATACGTGAGTGTTTTTATCTGCACAGAGGTAGACGCATGCCTGTGTAAGGGCCTGTAGGTGAGTGTGTTCACCTGCACAGAGGTACACTCAGGCCTGTGTAGGGGCCTGTAGGTGAGTGTGTTTACCTGCACAGAGGTACACTAAGGCCTGTGAAGGGGCATGCAGGTGAGTGTGTTTATCTGCACAGAGGTACACGCAGGCCTGTGTAGGGGCTTGTAGGTGAATGTGTTTGACTGCACAGAGGTATACTCAGGCCTGTGTAGGGGCCTGTACGTGAGTGTTTTTACCATTTCAGAGGAACACGCAGGCCTGTGTAGGGGCCTGTACGTGAGTGTTTTTACCTGTACAGAGGTACACGCAGGCCTGTGTAGGGGCTTCTTGGTGAATATGTTTACCTGCACAGAGGTACACTCAGGCCTGTGTAGGGGCCTGTACGTGAGTGTGTTTACCTGCACAGAGGTACATTCAGTCCTGTGTAGGGGCCTGTAGGCGACTGTGTTTACCTTCACAGAGGTACACGCAGGACTGTGTGGGGGCATGCAGGTGAGTGTGTTTACCTGCACAGAGGTACACTCAGGTCGTTGTAGGGGCCTGTAGGTGAGTGTGTTTACCTGCACAGAGGTACACTCAGGCCTGTGTAGGGGCCTTTAGGTGACTGTGTTTACCTGCACAGAGGTACACTCAGGCCTGTGTAGGGGCCTGTAGGTGAATGTGTTTAACTGCACAGAGGTACACTCAGGCCTGTGTAGGGGCCTGTAGGTGAGTGTTTTTACCATTTCAGAGGTACATGCAGGCCTGTGTAGGGGCTTCTTGGTGAATATGTTTACCTGCACAGAGGTACACTTTGGCCTGTGTAGGGGTCTGTAGGTGAATGTGTTTATCTGCACAGAGGTACACTCAGGCCTCCGTAGGGGCCTGTAGGTGAGTGTGTTTACCTTCACAGAGGCACACTCAGGGCTGTGAAAGGGCATGCAGGTGAGTGTGTTTATCTGCACAGAGGTACGCGCAGGCCTGTGTAGGGGCCTGTAGGTGAATGTGTTTAACTGCACAGAGGTACACTCAGGCCTGTGAAAGGGCATGCAGGTGAGTGTGTTTATCTGCACAGAGGTACACTCAGGCCTGTGTAGGGGCCTTTACGTGAGTGTGTTTACCATTTCAGAGGAACACGCAGGCCTCCGTAGGGGCCTGTACGTGAGTGTTTTTACCATTTCAGAGGAACACGCAGGCCTGTGTAGGGGCCTGTAGGTGAGTGTTTTTACCGGCACAGAGGTACACTCAGGCCTGTGTAGGGGCCTGTAGGTGAGTGTGTTTACCTGCACAGAGGTACACTCAGGCCTGTGTAGGGGCCTGTACAAGAGTGTTTTTACCATTTCAGAGGAACACGCAGGCCTGTGTAGGGGCCTGTAGGTGAGTGTTTTTACCGGCACAGAGGTACACTCAGGCCTGTGTAGGGGCCTGTAGGTGACTGTGTTTACCTGCACAGAGGTACACTCAGGTCTGTGTAGGGTCCTGTACGTGAGTGTGTTTACCATTTCAGAGGTACACTCAGGCCTGTGTAGGGGCCTGTAGGTGACTGTGTTTACCTGCACAGAGGTACACTCAGGCCTGTGAAGGGGCATGCAGGTGAGTGTGTTTATCTGCACAGAGGTACACGCAGGCCTGTGTAGGGGCTTGTTGGTGAATGTGTTTAACTGCACAGAGGTATACTCAGGCCTGTGTAGGGGCCTGTACGTGAGTGTTTTTACCATTTCAGAGGAACACGCAGGCCTGTGTAGGGGCCTGTACGTGAGTGTTTTTACCTGTACAGAGGTACACGCAGGCCTGTGTAGGGGCTTCTTGGTGAATATGTTTACCTGCTCAGAGGTACACTTTGGCCTGTGTAGGGGTCTGTAGGTGAGTGTGTTTACCATTTCAGAGGTACACTCAGACCTGTGTAGGGGCCTGTAGGTGAGTGTGTTTACCTGCACAGAGGTACACTCAGGGCTGTGAAAGGGCATGCAGGTGAGTGTGTTTATCTGCACAGAGGTACGCGCAAGCCTGTGTAGGGGCCTATAGGTGAATGTGTTTAACTGCACAGAGGTACGCTCAGGCCTGTGAAATGGCATGCAGGTGAGTGTGTTTATCTGCACAGAGGTACGCGCAGGCCTGTGTAGGGGCCTGTACGTGAGTGTTTTTACCATTTCAGAGGAACACGCAGGCCTGTGTAGGGGCCTGTAGGTGAGCGTTTTTACCGGCACAGAGGTACACTCAGGCCTGTGTAGGGGCCTGTAGGTGACTGTGTTTACCTGCACAGAGGTACACTCAGGTCTGTGTAGGGTCCTGTACGTGATTGTGTTTACCATTTCAGAGGTACACTCAGGCCTGTGTAGGGGCCTGTAGGTGACTGTGCTTACCTGCACAGAGGTACACTCAGGCCTGTGAAGGGGCATGCAGGTGAGTGTGTTTATCTGCACAGAGGTACACGCAGGCCTGTGTAGGGGCTTGTAGGTGAATGTGTTTAACTGCACAGAGGTATACTCAGGCCTGTGTAGGGGCCTGTACGTGAGTGTTTTTACCATTTCAGAGGAACACGCAGGCCTTTGTAGGGGCCTGTACGTGAGTGTTTTTACCTGTACAGAGGTACACGCAGGCCTGTGTAGGGGCTTCTTGGTGAATATGTTTACCTGCACAGAAGTACACTTTGGCCAGTGTAGGGGTCTGTAGGTGAGTGTGTTTATCTGCACAGAGGTACACTCAGACCTGTGTAGGGGCCTGTAGGTGAGTGTGTTTACCTGCACAGAGGTACACTCAGGGCTGTGAAAGGGCATGCAGGTGAGTGTGTTTATCTGCACAGAGGTACGCGCAGGCCTGTGTAGGGGCCTGTAGGTGAATGTGTTTAACTGCACAGAGGTGCGCTCAGGCCTGTGAAATGGCATGCAGGTGAGTGTGTTTATCTGCACAGAGGTACGCGCAGGCCTGTGTAGGGGCCTGTACGTGAGTGTTTTTACCATTTCAGAGGAACACGCAGGCCTGTGTAGGGGCCTGTAGGTGAGCGTTTTTACCGGCACAGAGGTACACTCAGGCCTGTGTAGGGGCCTGTAGGTGACTGTGTTTACCTGCACAGAGGTACACTCAGGCCTGTGTAGGGGCCTGTACGTGAGTGTTTTTACCATTTCAGAGGAACACTCAGGCCTGTGTAGGGGCTTGTAGGTGAATGTGTATACCTGCACAGAGGTACACTCAAGCCTGTGTAGGGGCCTATAGGTGAGTGTGTTTACCTGCACAGAGGTACACTCAGGCCTGTGAAGGGGCATGCAGGTGAGTGTGTTTATCTGCACAGAGGTACACGCAGGCCTGTGTAGGGGCTTGTAGGTGAATGGGTTTAACTGCACAGAGGTATACTCAGGCCTGTGCGGGGGCCTGTACGTGAGTGTTTTTACCATTTCAGAGGAACACGCAGGCCTGTGTAGGGGCCTATGCATGAGTGTTTTTACCTGTACAGAGGTACACGCAGGCCTGTGTAGGGGCTTGTTGGTGAATGTGTTTACCTGCACAGAGGTACACTCAGGCCTGTGTAGGGGCCTGTACATGAGTGTGTTTACCTGCACAGAGGTAGACTCAGTCCTGTGTAGGGGCCTGTAGTCGACTGTGTTTACCTTCACAGAGGTACACGCAGGACTGTGTGGGGGCATACAGGTGAGTGTGTTTACCTGCACAGAGGTACACTCAGGCCTGTGTAGGGGCCTGTAGGTGACTGTGTTTACCTGCACAGAGGGACACTCAGGGCTGTGAAAGGGCATGCAGGTGAGTGTGTTTATCTGCACAGAGGTACGCGCAGGCCTGTGTAGGGGCCTGTAGGTGAATGTGTTTAACTGCACAGAGGTACGCTCAGGCCTGTGAAAGGGCATGCAGGTGAGTGTGTTTATCTGCACAGAGGTACGCGCAGGCCTGTGTAGGGGCCTGTACGTGAGTGTGTTTACCATTTCAGAGGAACACGCAGGCCTCCGTAGGGGCCTGTACGTGAGTGTTTTTACCATTTCAGAGGAACACGCAGGCCTGTGTAGGGGCTTGTAGGTGAGTGTTTTTACCGCCACAGAGGTACACTCAGGCTTGTGTAGGGGCCTGTAGGTGAGTGTGTTTACCTGCACAGAGGTACACTCAGGCCTGTGTAGGGGCTGGTAGGTGAGTGTGTTTATCTGCACAGAGGTACACTCAGGCCTGTGTAGGGGCCTGTAGGTGAATGTGTTTACCTGCACAGAGGTACACTCAGGCCTTTGTAGGGGCCTGTAGGTGAGTGTGTTTACCTGCACAGAGGTACACTAAGGCCTGTGAAGGGGCATGCAGGTGAGTGTGTTTATCTGCACAGAGGTACACGCAGGCCTGTGTAGGGGCTTGTAGGTGAATGTGTTTGACTGCACAGAGGTATACTCAGGCCTGTGTAGGGGCCTGTACGTGAGTGTTTTTACCATTTCAGAGGAACACGCAGGCCTGTGTAGGGGCCTGTACGTGAGTGTTTTTACCTGTACAGAGGTACACGCAGGCCTGTGTAGGGGCTTCTTGGTGAATATGTTTACCTGCACAGAGGTACACTCAGGCCTGTGTAGGGGCCTGTACGTGAGTGTGTTTACCTGCACAGAGGTACATTCAGTCCTGTGTAGGGGCCTGTAGGCGACTGTGTTTACCTTCACAGAGGTACACGCAGGACTGTGTGGGGGCATGCAGGTGAGTGTGTTTACCTGCACAGAGGTACACTCAGGCCGTTGTAGGGGCCTGTAGGTGAGTGTGTTTACCTGCACAGAGGTACACTCAGGCCTGTGTAGGGGCCTTTAGGTGACTGTGTTTACCTGCACAGAGGTACACTCAGGCCTGTGTAGGGGCCTGTAGGTGAATGTGTTTAACTGCACAGAGGTACACTCACGCCTGTGTAGGGGCCTGTAGGTGAGTGTTTTTACCATTTCAGAGGTACATGCAGGCCTGTGTAGGGGCTTCTTGGTGAATATGTTTACCTGCACAGAGGTACACTTTGGCCTGTGTAGGGGTCTGTAGGTGAATGTGTTTATCTGCACAGAGGTACACTCAGGCCTCCGTAGGGGCCTGTAGGTGAGTGTGTTTACCTTCAAAGAGGCACACTCAGGGCTGTGAAAGGGCATGCAGGTGAGTGTGTTTATCTGCACAGAGGTACGCGCAGGCCTGTGTAGGGGCCTGTAGGTGAATGTGTTTAACTGCACAGAGGTACACTCAGGCCTGTGAAAGGGCATGCAGGTGAGTGTGTTTATCTGCACAGAGGTACACTCAGGCCTGTGTAGGGGCCTTTACGTGAGTGTGTTTACCATTTCAGAGGAACACGCAGGCCTCCGTAGGGGCCTGTACGTGAGTGTTTTTACCATTTCAGAGGAACACGCAGGCCTGTGTAGGGGCCTGTAGGTGAGTGTTTTTACCGGCACAGAGGTACACTCAGGCCTGTGTAGGGGCCTGTAGGTGAGTGTGTTTACCTGCACAGAGGTACACTCAGGCCTGTGTAGGGGCCTGTACGTGAGTGTTTTTACCATTTCAGAGGAACACGCAGGCCTGTGTAGGGGCCTGTAGGTGAGTGTTTTTACCGGCACAGAGGTACACTCAGGCCTGTGTAGGGGCCTGTAGGTGACTGTGTTTACCTGCACAGAGGTACACTCAGGTCTGTGTAGGGTCCTGTACGTGAGTGTGTTTACCATTTCAGAGGTACACTCAGGCCTGTGTAGGGGCCTGTAGGTGACTGTGTTTACCTGCACAGAGGTACACTCAGGCCTGTGAAGGGGCATGCAGGTGAGTGTGTTTATCTGCACAGAGGTACACGCAGGCCTGTGTAGGGGCTTGTAGGTGAATGTGTTTAACTGCACAGAGGTATACTCAGGCCTGTGTAGGGGCCTGTACGTGAGTGTTTTTACCATTTCAGAGGAACACGCAGGCCTGTGTAGGGGCCTGTACGTGAGTGTTTTTACCTGTACAGAGGTACACGCAGGCCTGTGTAGGGGCTTCTTGGTGAATATGTTTATCTGCTCAGAGGTACACTTTGGCCTGTGTAGGGGTCTGTAGGTGAGTGTGTTTATCTGCACAGAGGTACACTCAGACCTGTGTAGGGGCCTGTAGGTGAGTGTGTTTACCTGCACAGAGGTACACTCAGGGCTGTGAAAGGGCATGCAGGTGAGTGTGTTTATCTGCACAGAGGTACGCGCAGGCCTGTGTAGGGGCCTGTAGGTGAATGTGTTTAACTGCACAGAGGTACGCTCAGGCCTGTGAAATGGCATGCAGGTGAGTGTGTTTATCTGCACAGAGGTACGCGCAGGCCTGTGTAGGGGCCTGTACGTGAGTGTTTTTACCATTTCAGAGGAACACGCAGACCTGTGTAGGGGCCTCTAGGTGAGCGTTTTTACCGGCACAGAGGTATACTCAGGCCTGTGTAGGGGCCTGTAGGTGACTGTGTTTACCTGCACAGAGGTACACTCAGGTCTGTGTAGGGTCCTGTACGTGAGTGTGTTTACCATTTCAGAGGTACACTCAGGCCTGTGTAGGGGCCTGTAGGTGACTGTGCTTACCTGCACAGAGGTACACTCAGGCCTGTGAAGGGGCATGCAGGTGAGTGTGTTTATCTGCACAGAGGTACACGCAGGCCTGTGTAGGGGCTTGTAGGTGAATGTGTTTAACTGCACAGAGGTATACTCAGGCCTGTGTAGGGGCCTGTACGTGAGTGTTTTTACCATTTCAGAGGAACACGCAGGCCTTTGTAGGGGCCTGTACGTGAGTGTTTTTACCTGTACAGAGGTACACGCAGGCCTGTGTAGGGGCTTCTTGGTGAATATGTTTACCTGCACAGAGGTACACTTTGGCCTGTGTAGGGGTCTGTAGGTGAGTGTGTTTATCTGCACAGAGGTACACTCAGACCTGTGTAGGGGCCTGTAGGTGAGTGTGTTTACCTGCACAGAGGTACACTCAGGGCTGTGAAAGGGCATGCAGGTGAGTGTGTTTATCTGCACAGAGGTACGCGCAGGCCTGTGTAGGGGCCTGTAGGTGAATGTGTTTAACTGCACAGAGGTACGCTCAGGCCTGTGAAATGGCATGCAGGTGAGTGTGTTTATCTGCACAGAGGTACGCGCAGGCCTGTGTAGGGGCCTGTACGTGAGTGTTTTTACCATTTCAGAGGAACACGCAGGCCTGTGTAGGGGCCTGTAGGTGAGCGTTTTTACCGGCACAGAGGTACACTCAGGCCTGTGTAGGGGCCTGTAGGTGACTGTGTTTACCTGCACAGAGGTACACTCAGGCCTGTGTAGGGGCCTGTACGTGAGTGTTTTTACCATTTCAGAGGAACACTCAGGCCTGTGTAGGGGCTTGTAGGTGAATGTGTATACCTGCACAGAGGTACACTCAAGCCTGTGTAGGGGCCTGTAGGTGAGTGTGTTTACCTGCACAGAGGTACACTCAGGCCTGTGAAGGGGCATGCAGGTGAGTGTGTTTATCTGCACAGAGGTACACGCAGGCCTGTGTAGGGGCTTGTAGTTGAATGGGTTTAACTGCACAGAGGTATACTCAGGCCTGTGCGGGGGCCTGTACGTGAGTGTTTTTACCATTTCAGAGGAACACGCAGGCCTGTGTAGGGGCCTATGCATGAGTGTTTTTACCTGTACAGAGGTACACGCAGGCTTGTGTAGGGGCTTGTTGGTGAATGTGTTTACCTGCACAGAGGTACACTCAGGCCTGTGTAGGGGCCTGTACATGAGTGTGTTTACCTGCACAGAGGTAGACTCAGTCCTGTGTAGGGGCCTGTAGTCGACTGTGTTTACCTTCACAGAGGTACACGCAGGACTGTGTGGGGGCATGCAGGTGAGTGTGTTTACCTGCACAGAGGTACACTCAGGCCTGTGTAGGGGCCTGTAGGTGAGTGTTTTTACCTGCACAGAGGTACACTCAGGCCTGTGTAGGGGCCTGTACGTGAGTGTTTTTATCTGCACAGAGGAACACTCAGGCCTGTGTAGGGGCCTGTACGTGAGTGTTTTTATCTGCACAGAGGTCGACGCAGGCCTGTGTACGGGCCTGTAGGTGACTGTCTTTACCTGCACAGAGGTACAAGCAGGTCTGTGTAGGGGCATGCAGGTGAGTGTGTTTACCTGCACAGAGGTACACTCAGGCCTGTGTAGGGGCCTATAGGTGAGTGTGTTTATCTGCCCAGAGGTACACTCAGGCCTGTGTAAGGGCCTGTAGGTGAGTGTGTTTACCTGCACAGAGGTACACTCAGGCCTGTGAAAGGGCATGCAGGTGAGTGTGTTTATCTGCACAGAGGTACACGCAGGCCTGTGTAGGGGCCTGTAGATGAATGTGTTTAACTGCACAGAGGTATACTCAGGCCTGTGTAGGGGCTTGTAGGTGAGTGTGTTTATCTGCACAGAGGTATACTCAGGCCTGTGTAGGGGCTTGTAGGTGAGTGTGTTTACCTGCACAGAGGTACACTCAGGCCTGTGTAGGGGCCTGTAGGTGAATGTGTTCACCTGCGCAGAGGTACACTCAGGCCTATGTAGGGGCCTGTAGGTGAATGTGTTCACCTGCACAGAGGAACACGCAGGCCTGTGTAGGGGCCTGTACGTGAGTGTTTTTACCATTTCAGAGGAACACGCAGGCCTTTGTAGGGGCCTGTACGTGAGTGTTTTTACCTGTACAGAGGTACACGCAGGCCTGTGTAGGGGCTTCTTGGTGAATATGTTTATCTGCACAGAGGTATACTCAGGCCTGTGTAGGGACCTTTACGTGAGTGTGTTTGCCTGCACAGAGGTACACTCAGGCCTGTGTAGGGGCCTCTAGGTGAGTGTTTTTCTCTGCACAGAAGTACACTCAGGCCTGTGTAAGGGCCTGTAGGTGAGTGTTTTTACCTGTACAGAGGAACACGCAGGCCTGTGAAGGGGCTTGTAGGTGAGTGTGTTTATCTGCACAGAGGTACACTCAGGCCTGTGTAGGGGCCTGTAGGTGAGTGTGTTCACCTGCACAGAGGTACACTCACGCCTGTGTACGGGCCTGTAGGTGAGTGTGTTTGTCTGCACAGAGGTACACTCAGGTGTGTGTAGGGGCCTTTAGGTGAGTGTTTTTACCTGCACAGAGGTATACTCAGGCCTGTGTAGGGACCTGTACGTGAGTGTTTTCACCTGTACAGAAGAACACGCAGGCCTGTGTAGGGGCTTGTAGGTGAGTGTGTTTATCTGCACAGAGGTATACTCAGGCCTGTGTACGGGCTTGTAGGTGAGTGTGTTTACCTGCACAGAGGTACACTCAGGCCTGTGTAGGGGCATTCAGGTGAATGTTTACCTGCACAGAGGTACACTCAGGCCTATGTAGGGGCTGGTACGTGAGTGTGTTTATCTGCAGAGAGGTACACGCAGGCCTGTGTAGGGGCCTGTAGGTGAGCGTGTTTATCTGCACAGAGGTACACTCAGGCCTTTGTAGGGGCCTGTAGGTGAATGTGTTTAACTGCACAGAGGTACACGCAGGCCTGTGTAGGGGCCTGTAGATGAATGTGTTTAACTGCACAGAGGTACACTCAGGCCTGTGTAGGGGCCTGTACGTGAGTGTTTTTACCATTTCAGAGGAACAGGCAGTCCTGTGTAGGGGCCTGTACCTGAGTGTTTTTATCATTTCAGAGGAACAGGCAGGCCTGTGTAGGGGCCTGTAGGTGAGTGTTTTTCCCGGCACAGAGGTACACTCAGGCCTGTGTAGGGGCCTGTAGGTGACTGTGTTTACCTGCACAGAGATACACTCAGGCCTGTGTAGGGACCTGTACGTGACTGTGTTTACCTGCACAGAGATACACTCAGGCCTGTGTAGGGGCCTGTAGGTGAGTGTTTTTACCGGCACAGAGGTACACTCAGGCCTGTGTAGGGGCCTGTACATGAGTGTTTTTACCATTGCAGAGGAACACGCAGGCCTGTGTAGGGGCCTGTAGGTGAGTGTTTTTACTTGCACAGAGGTATACTCAGGCCTGTGTAGGGACCTGTACGTGAGTGTTTTTACCTGTACAGAGGAACACGCAGGCCTGTGAAGGGGCTTGTAGGTGAGTGTGTTTCTCTGCACAGAAGTACACTCAGGCCTGTGTATTGGCCTGTAGGTGAGTGTTTTTACCTGCACAGAGGTACACTCACATGATTGGCTTATTGTAACTGAGGCAGTAGTCAAAGTCATTGCCGCCTACATTGTGAGATGTGAAGGATGAGTGTCACATGACCTTCTGCTAATAATCTTCACGGTCCTCTCAAGAGCACTGTGGCAGCACCATTATTGTGGCAGTGCAGTCGTAAGGAGATAGAGCTTGAACGAGCTTCTTTGGATCAGTGTGTGTAGCAGTAGGGTGTAGGTTAACAAAGAGGAAAAGGATGTTTTACAAAAATATTTAATATGAGTGCATTTCATATGATGATTTATAATATACAAATGAAAGCTGAAGGACTGATACACCAGTCATGAGTTTATAGGGGATGATTTTGAGTCTGGCTCTGTGTATCTAGCAATAGAACTCTCTCACATCAAACATTTTTCCCCCAAACAGATATGGAGGCCGACAAAAGCCACAGGGTTGATCTTAAGTGGTCTGTGAACAGAGGGGAAAGTGAGGGAAGATGCATGTCTGTGTTTTTTGTGATTGATAATCAACACACCCTGTCACAAAAAACATCTGTGATGAACTGTTTTTATAAACAAAATATAAAATGTTTTAATTATAAGTTAACTATGTTATAATCCAAGTGTGTCGTTTCCTGAAACGTCATCATTTTGACAATACATGATTTTTTTTTTTTGATGAAGCAAACTGTATAAAAATGCATACTTTACAAATAAAACATTTCTTGATTTCTTCCATGTCGCTCAGGTGGAGGTGCTGTATTCGGCCGCTCATGGAGACTGATCCTGCAGGGGGGCTAGCAAAACAGTGACTTTACCCTGCCCGAGAGGAGCTCCCTGAACTGGTCGCCCCGGAAGTAGGAGGCAGGGTTTACAACGCTGTGGGCGAAGACGATGGGGCGTGTGATGATGTAGACGCGTTTCAGGTTTTGGACGAGGAGGCACCTGTCCACGCTAACCCACGCCATGAAGAGGATGCTGGAGTACAGATTGACATGGAGGATATAGCGGCCAGCGATGCAGAGGAAGGGTGAGGTCTCGGCCTGGCCGTTGGCGTACACAGGAAGAGCAGGTCCAAGACTGCCGGATTGAACAGGTATATGTCGGTGCTCTTCCATTCTTTCAGGCGGAAGATGTAGCCCAGAATGATGGGAAGGTCACCCAGGAAGCCCAGGCAGAACTCCAGGCTGTACATGGTTGGGAGGTAGTACCACTGGAGCAGGCTGGCCAGCTCTGTACAGTTAATGGGCTGGGAAGGAGAGAGAGAACGGGAGGGAAAATTTCATTCATCTCCGCTTTGGTTTGTTAGGATGTTTTACACTGGTCACGTTTAGAGATATGTTCCAAAGCTGATCTCACAAATGAGCTGTCACCTTTGGTGTCACAATCAAAAAGTCCCTGGCCCATTCTGAATCACTGAATTATAAATATTTTCTCTGAGTTTACTCAGAAAACAAGTAAACCGGTCGGCTTTTGCACGTTTTGGCCGCAAACCGATCCGAAACGACATTTTAAAACTTATGTTGGGCTTTACTGAACCGGGTTAGGTCAGCTGAGAACTCTGTTCTCTTTTGGAGTGAATTCAACGGTGAATGATAAAGTGACACGAAAAGACTAAGAGATAAGCTGTACTTATTTACTCTGCCCTAATACTTTTATTTATCTATTCAACCTCCCATATGTTTTTGTACATTTGCTGGTGTATGAATCATCGACAATCTGTTTTTCATCAAATGGTAAGCGAGAGGCAATGAGGGTTTTTCAGCTGTTTTGGGTTTTTGTTGAATTCATTTGAACCATATTTTTGTTTGCGCTGCTTTATTTGTGTTTCCACCCACCACCTGGGCATTTCTAGTCACAACTTTCAATAGTTCAATCAATCAAGTATTAATGTCCAGGTCCTCCTACCATGGGTTGTACAGTTATAATGTATGATCGTCATCTTTGTAATTTACAGTACATTATCTATAGATTTATGTATTTATGAAAAAATCCAACGATACTACAAGCAGTAATATATTTCTAATATTGTCAATTTTTTAAACATGTTCAAAAGATCTTTTTGCTGATTGTATGCACATATCGCAAAGTATATTGTACAGTTGTATATTCACAAACTACAAAGAAGGCAAAAGTGTTAGATATTGCATTTGCATTCCCATTATGTTCAATTGTATATATTTGATATATGATATATTTCCAGATATGCAATGTTGAAATATATTACTTGTTTGTTATGAAATTATCTTCAAAGGACATACAATCTGAAATGTAATCCTAAAGCGAAGTCTTCATGATGGAGAGGGTTCACAAAAAGATGTAATTACGCAGAGACATCTGTGTGGAAAGTGTCGACAAACAAATGCATGTCCCGAAAAGTCTGACAGAACTTCTGCATACCGAGCGTCTGAACCTTGAAACGGAAACGTTTCCCGTACATCAAGTGCGACCTCTGAAATGTGAGTCTCATGGAGACATTTGGACATAAGGCAGCGAGCCTATGTGATGTATGTCTGAGAGTTACATTTGGAACGATTGTTTTGCAGACTATGACGCCCTTCAAGAAAACAATACAAATACGATATGAATACGAGTACGAATACAAAAAAGCCTCTGAAATTATCTGAGTTTTTTAGCTTATCAAAAATAGATTGACATGTAATTTCAGCCTTACCATAATGCTGACTGTGCGAATGTGTGAAGCTGTGCTGGGTTTTTCTGCTATGCACAATGGAGGCAAATGCTGTCTCTCTCTGTTTATACAGACACACGTGGTGAAGACTGAAGAGGAAACAGCCAAACGGGGGGCTTTTTTTCTCTTTTGCAAAACCATGACCGAGGCCAGACCCCCGCGCTCCCATGCAGGGTAACCAGCGGATACTGACCACCCTCCCAGAGGGAAGTCTGCACCTGTTTCTAATGAACATGCCCGGCATGTGAAACTCTTCACGGAAGAGGATGTGACCTGAGTTTATGAGAAGACGTCTGCAGTACCGGGAACCCGTGACCAGGATGCCGGTAGGTACTTGCATTTGCTTGCTCACATAACTAACTGAAGCCAGTCTAGTCAACACATTCATGAATAGTTTATTGTATATGCAGTGCAGCTTGGAGGCTTGTGAACGTTTGGAACAGTCTGTATTTTCTCATTTTTACAGTGAAATTGTATTTGGTTGTCATTGATGTCTCAAAAACAGAAAGTCAACCTGATGAACTAGAAATACCTTTTCAAAAGTGGGATGAATTTGGATTATTCACATAAAGTTAGTCAACATTAAATATCCTTGTAACACCAGGTGAAGCTTGGGTGGCACCTCCCTGAGAAGCAATGGCTTTAATCAAACATTTAAACTCAGCACTAGTTTTTTTTAATCAGTGTCTTGCATCTGCTCAAAATTTCAGCCCCTTCTTGCTGGGAAAATTCAAGAGGAGAATGTCAGGTCACCCTTTCTTTTAGAGGAGGCTGTGCGAAAGGCTGGCCATGCAGCCAAAAGAGCACCCTAAATTGTCAAGCTAATCTGTAGCAGAGCGGAGCAGAGATGAGGTGCTGCTGAGGTGAAGCAGCTGACAAACCGCTGCAGGACATGCTTAAAGTCAGCGATGCTCGAGATCACGCCACCAGGTTGGTGCAAAATGCATCAGTGACTCCAACCAGAGAGAGGGGATGAGATGAACGGGGAGAAATGTACCCTCGTGACAAAAATTTGAGCCCGTCTGAAATTCTTCAGCGTTTTCTTTTCCGCAAGAGGCGGCTTAATAACCATTTTGATCAATTTACAAGCCAACCCTTCAGTTTGGTTTGCCCAGAATAGTCTTACAATTTTGTTTCGTGCGGGTCAAAGAGATTCTGAAGTCGAATAAAGAGAGCAAAGAAACACTAAAAATGTGTCACTGATGGTGTACAGAAGGCAGGAGATCCTTTGCTTTCTCCTCGGTGAGAGTTTTCAGTGAGGTTTTGAATGAAGACGAGCATTGGTGAGGGTGTGCAGGCATTTACATGGTAGTTCAAAATCACAATCAGAAGGAAAGGGTTTCACGACTTGCAAGGGTGACTCCCTCAGCAATCGCTTTGTGTGCGGCATAGCCCAGAAACGCACCGCTGTAGTAGTGTTTTATGTCCAGCAGAGGGAGACAAACCAGTCACTTGTGTTTGCTCCACAATTCATTCATTTAATGTTTTAATTTGGTAGCCATTGTGTAAGTACCATTAATAATAGACCTAGTTGTGCTGAATGCTCCTCTCCTTAGCTATGCTTTTCATTTAAAGCAAACCTACAGCCCAGATGGAGAAATAATTGAGGAATATCAGTGTTGCCTTATACAAAAAACAATCGTCAGACCAATGTTTTGAATTTTAACTTGGCAGAACCAGTGCTCAGGCCTGTGGGTGAGTGTCTTTACCTGCACAGAGGCACACTCAGGCCTGTAGGTGAGTGAGTGTACCCTAGAAGTCATAGACGGAGCCTGGCCTTTGGCTTTAACACATTGGTAATAGTGCGGGCACCATCACATATTATTTTCACGACACTGAAGAGTGACAGTAATAGCACGGTTGCCCTGCAGGTGTGTCCACACCTCCGATGTGATGAAGAAATGCAAAAACAAAAGTGAGTGTATTTGTGGATGTACAGTGTGTGTGTGTGTGTGTGTGTGTGTGTACGTGCTCAGCCCAGGCCCAAGTCACAGCTGACTGTGTCTGTCTCCTCCTCAGTGCTGCTCCACCTTAAGCGCTGGCAGCCCTGTTTGTGCTGAAGCTAACAGGCTAACACGTTGCATTACAGCGTTGGGCTGGTTGCTGAAGCCTGTTGTTCCCTCTTGCCCTCTCTGCTTATTTTTTCCCTCCTTCATTTTTCTTCACTTAATTCAGGAAAACCCCCAAATTGTGCTCCTCTGCATCAGACTCTCTCTGAGCTGAAGCTAGTGTGAATGCAGAGTGGAGGGAGGAGTGAAGGAGGAGGGGTTTGTTTGTGAGTTTGCATCGTGGAGTGTGTGTTTGTGTTTATTTCCCTCAGACAGGTGAAAAAAGGGCAAGGAGGGGTGCCGGTACTGGGAGGGGTGTTGTCACGTGGGGGATCCTGAGCCCAATTTTTTATGGACTTTTTTTTATGCTTTTTTTTTTTTTTCCTCACTCCAAGGGGGACACTGACCGAGGAGACGGACTGGGAGAAAGAGAGGGAACCTGGCTGAACTCATGAACAGATCGGGGAAAAGGACTCGGAGGAAGGTTGTTCAAATCTGTCAAGAGTGGAAAAATCCAGTCTGCCGCCCCAGTCACCGTGATCCAGAACGAGCCCAAACCCCAGTCCCGGGACACACACGGAGACGCTGGGAATAACAGGGCCTCAGGGACTAAAACGAGGGGCACAGATTTCAGGCTCCTCCTTCCCCAGTTGGAGGGCAGGCAGTGGGGGGTAAAGGGGGTTGAGCGCACCACCAGGGACACCTTCCCTGCCAGGACCATGAACCCACAGGGGCGCCATCCGGTGAGTGCCTCCTCTCTCTCTCTCTCTCTCTCTCTATTGTCTGTTTCATATGGAGCATTATTCTGAGGAGTTACCCCGGTCAGTAGTCAGATTGAAAAGCATGGTAGAGAAAACTACACAAACATAGGGGGTCTTGATTTTGGGAACAGATGCCCTCTTGATCCCTCCCCCACCCCTGCCCCGGCACAGCCTTGCCCAGTGTTTGCAGTGAGCGGGGTGCTACCAAAAGGCGGAAGAGACGAACGGTCCGTGCAGATCATTACTTGTGTGGTCGATCCTCTCTTACCCTCCAGCTGGCCCCCATTTAAGTGCAGACATGCAGTATCCTGTGCCTAACTCTGCCTTTCTGACCTGTCTTCACTTGTTGTTCTTATTCAGATATTCTTCAAATAAGGGTGAGAGAAAGGGGAAATCACTTTGGAACAGGGAACGGAATGATTTATAAACAGATGTGACGGTTAATGAATGCTTTTGTGTTCTTTTTTTATGGGGGGGTTTGTCCCCTTTTCTCTCTTTCCAGACTCGGCCAAAATGCTTATTCCACCGCTGCATCCTGTTTCCACCGATGGCACCGCTGACCTCCGGCCACGGCCAACCTCATACTCACTGTCAGGCACTCGGTGTCTGATCGCTTCGCTGGTGAGCAGAAAAACATCAGAAAATGTTCACTGCAGCCTCAGATCTAGAGTGAAAGAGGGGAAATGTACATTTGCATGCTTTGCTCATTTTCAAAAGGCTTACGATGGTGTCAGCGGAGGTTTTTGGTCTTTAGACTAATCGGGGCTGGAGTTGATGGAGAACCCTACGCAAAGCCTTACGCAGACCTCGGGTGCATAATCGTAGTTCAGGAACGGGAGTCTGCATGTTATGTCAGCTCTTTATGCCAGGTTTTGGGTCTAAAGCTTGTATCTAAACCACACCATTTTTGTAACCGATCTGCCTTTTACCCAGTATGTTTCATATCGTAAACGCACATGCACTGACCCACAAACCCACTGGAAAGAACTAGTCATGTAATCAACCCCCCGGGCTGAATCCACCCAAACCCCAAGCACATGACCTTTCCTTTTTGTGCTTGTAAAAGTGATTGTTGGGGTTTTTTTTTTTTCTGTTTCATTTGGTAAATTTTCCTTTTTTTTTCCCCTCATGTCTTATGGTTTGATTGCCGGTCGGCAACTGTTGCCAAGTGCTTGTGTCTTTTCTTTTGTTAAAGTATGGAGTAGAAATCCCTCTTCTGTGGTCGATTGTTTATTTTGCTTTGCAGGTTGTTTTGTGACCGCTTTTAAGTGAATGTGGATTTTAAATGTAATTCTGAACTTAAAACCTAATAAAAGCACTGTGAGCACATATGACTTTTTTGCTCATCATTGCGACTGGAGGTGAATTGGTGTGATGACTATCCTTGGTTGAAATGCTGTTGACAGTTTATACAACTTGTTACTCTTCTTTACAATTGGGATGGTACAAACGCGAAAGTTGAGCAAATGGAGATAAGTTCTCCAAGTGCAGCTCTAGCGTGAGTAAGTTGGTTAGTTAGAAGCTAAGTCTTCAGAAGGTGCCGTGGCGTTGAGGTAACGTCCTCGCCTTCCGATCTTGTGGTTTTGGGTTCGAGCCTGCCTCAGAGCCATTTCTTTGCATGGGCTTCGTCAAATGGAATGTATAGACAGGCATGGGAAACAGTTGGTTAGTGTGTGAGTTGTGATGGCTCAGAGGGATTACTCCCAACACACAATGTCGGAGGTCGAGCGTTCGAGTCTGAGCGGTGCCGGAGGCACTGACAGAAGGAGAGTCCAGGCTGGACGACCTGCAGGAAGACCGAACGGCGGAGGAGGAGACAGCAAGGATCCTGGAGGTAGGTGGGGCTTAGCAGAGAGTGGGGCCCAGTCGGGGGCGGGCCCCCGAGGTGGGAGGGACCAGGCAGGGGTGGAGCTGAGGAGAGGGTGGTGAGGAGGAAGAGGTGCCAATACATTTGAAAAAAATTAGCATTTTTGCATACAGCAAAATATCAGTTGTTTTTTTTCCTCTTGCACTGTCTCTCTCTCTCTTTGGGGGGCGTATTCCACCTCCTCTTGGGCTCCGCCCCCCACGGCTCCTCCCCTATTTCGCCCCACTATTTCCACCCTCACTCACGTGTCCTGCTGTCCGCTCCACTTGGATCCTTGGTGTCTTCCAGCGGGTCTCTGTGCTTCCGCTCGGGTCCCGGTGCTTCCGCCTCCGCTCGGGCTTCCAGCTGGCCACCCAGTCTGGATGCTTGTCCTCCCAGTGCCTCCGGCACCGCTCAGACTCGAACGCTCGACCTCCGACATTGTGTGTTGGGAGTAATCCCTCTGAGCCATCACAGCTCACACACTAACCAACTGTTTCCCATGCCCCTCTATACATTCCATTTGACGAAGCCCATGCAAAGAAATGGCTCTGAGGCAGGCTCGAACCCAAAACCTCAACATCGGAAGGCGAGGACGTTACCTCAACGCCACGGCACCTTCTGAAGAACGACGCAATTTGATGTGTCTTACTCAATGCACTGCTGACAAAGCCTACGAAAAGGCAAGGCGAAAGGCAGACTCGAACCCCGGACCCTCATCTCAGGGGGCAACGGTGCTACCTCAACACCACGATATCTTCGGAGAAACGCTTCTAGTTGAAATGTTTTAGACAATGCATCTGACAAATCCCGTGAAAAGACAAGAAGTAAGGCAGGTTCGAACTCAGGTCCTTCACGTCGAGAGGCGGAGGTGCTACCGCAAGACCACGGCTTCTCCACATCCTCGACATTTTTCTACTCAGGCACTTTTTCGTGGGCTCAAACCAATAAACATCCGATCAAGTGGTCCCAAACAAACAAGTTTCGGACAAATTGCTTTCATTTGTACTTTTGCCATCTGGATATACCTCATGGCCATCGCTACTTGTTTCGCTCACCGTCGAGCGGGTAAAATGGCTTTTATTAGGTTTTGGATTTTACTATTTCGTTCAAATACATTTTCACAAAGGTTTACCAAACTAGACAAACTGTTAACTTTCAGAGGTACAACAGAAAATAAAACAATCAAGCACAAGACAACAAAGGAAAAGGGGGAAAATTCACCAAACTAGACCATGTCTTACACAATCACTTCTAAAAACACAAAAGGAGGAAAAGAAAGATCAAGTGCCCGAGCTTTCGGTGGACTCAGCCCGAAGGCGTAAATTACTTGATCAGATCTTCCCAGTGAGTCACCCCTCATTTCTCTGTCGGCAGTCGTCCGTTCTCACGGGAGTCCACCACAACGCAGTGTTGGAGAAGGTGTTGCATCCTCCGCAAGCCTACTGGGTGACCCGCCTGACCAATATACCAGGAACTAACACGCCCAGGACCATAGTTCTCAAAGACAGAAAAGCTTACGTCTGGTGGGCGAGAAAGGTAAGATTTAGTAGTTAAAATGGCTTCAACCAAATAACCGATCAAAAGCTGTGTACATCCGTCTGTTGGATCCTCACAAGTTGTCTCATCCACGGTTGTTGCGGCAAATAAACATACATTCAGCTAAGTCAGCGAAACTGCACAAATACACGAGGAAATGAACTACGCCTTACAACGAACACTAAAATAAAAGGCAAACATGGAAAATGGACACAAAATTATTGCTTATCCGTTTCCGCAGTCGTGCAAAGGATCATGGGAAACTCGTTATGACTATTCATCTTTGCGTGTGTTGCCCGAAGCTGAAGTCTTGATTCGTGTGACTTTGGTGTTCAGTACCGATACGGTAGTCGGCACGTTCTGCTGGATAATCGTGTGAAAGGATACTGATACACTGTCCACGGTGTATGCCTGACAAGGTGAAGAAACGAATGAGAAACTCTTATTTCAAGAGTTAGCAGAGCAAGATCCGATATTGGATTTTAAATTAAGTTGTGTAGCAACGTTTTTAAGATTTTAAAGTGTAGAGTTTTTAAGTTTTTAACGATTTTAAGAGTGATCGTGCAGCGTCCCGTGTGTCACCCCCCCCCCCCCCCCCCAATTCCAGAGCTCCTCCCCCTGGTTCTTGAAGTCAACTATTTGACTTCACTTCTGGGTTCTCAATCTTTGGAGAGAGAGACAGAGAGAAAGAGAGCAAGGGTGTGTTTTTTTATATTATTTTTATGTTCCCTTTATTTAAACATTGCAGAAGTTTACAAAGGTCCAATTAACCTACAACTAATCCAGGGGAAAAAAATTCATAAAAGAAACTAAAACAGGACAAAACAACCAATGTTCATTAGATAAAATAAAAAATAAAAACAACAAAAACAGAAGAGTTGAAAGCTAAAAACCCCAACAGTGGGATGAATTTGGATTATTCACATAAAGTGAGAGGGAGACTCAAGACCTGCCACTCTTTTCATGCCTGTCCCTTTAAGAGGAGTCACTCTGAGGATACAAAATGGCTGCCACCAGAGGTAAACAATGGGCACATATTTGGTCGTGTTTGGTGTATTTCTCTTCTTTTGCAAAGTTAAAAGTGTAAAGGATTATTTCTCGACGGATTACTGATGTACTCCTTAATGAACGGATGCACTTCTGAATGAATGGACATGCTGGACAGGGAGAGTTTCAGCTGTGAGGGCTGTTTGGTGAGAACAAACAACTAACACTGTTCCTTTAGTGTGGAGTTTATTGCTGCTGTATTGATTGAAAACTACTTGAATTTTTTGGATTATTTTGCATCACAGATCTCCCGTTTTTGGAATCTGACGTTGTTTTCTTTGTGTTTTTTGGAACATTTTTTGCTCGGTTGGAATATGTGTCGTTTCAACCATTGAACCCAATGAGTAATGAAAGAACTGAATGAGATTTAAACATTCCATAATTTAGTTATATATCCTTATCTTTTACAATGTCTTCATTTTGGCATTCCATTAATCTTGTATCTACAAAAGACATAAGACCATAGTCTTACCTCCAAAAACTGGAAAAATGGATTGACACAAAAATATTTGAGTGTTTGACTCGAAATGATAGAAAATCAGCTATATTCTTCACCCATACAACAATATGTTGTCTGAACTAGTTTAAAAGGAAATAAGTGACAAAAGACTATGGTCTTATATCCAAAAAGTGGGAAAATTGGTTGACACAAAAATATTTGAGTTTTTGACTCTAAATGATGGCTATAATCAGCTATAATCATCTGATCAGCTACAATCATCACCCACACTCGAAACAGTCCTCAGAAATGGTGTAGAAGTAAATAAATGGATATATGTGTTGTACGGAAAATCAAGAGAAGACATTAGACTATAGTCATACCTCCAAAAAGCGGAAAAACAAGTTGATGCAAATATATTTGAAAAATCAGCTATATTCTCCACCTACACCAGAAAAAGTTGTTGGATAAATTGTAGAAGTTAATGGGATACATATGTTGCACGGAAAATATAGAAAACACATAAGACTATATGTAGTCTTACCTCCAAGAAATGGAAAAATTGGTTGACGAAAAATATTTGAGTTTTTGGCTATAAATGATAGATAATCAACTACATTCTTCACCCGCACCAGAAATAGTTGTCAGAAATGGTGTTGAAGCAAATACTTGGGATATACGTGTTATGCAGAAAATTTAGAAAAGACATAAGACTATTGTCTTACTTCCAAAAAGGGGAAAAATAAGTTGACAAAAAAATATTTAGGGGTAGGGGCCTGTAGGTGAGTGTTTTTACCTGCACAGAGGTACACGCAGGCCTGTGTAGGGGCCTGTAGGTGAGTGTTTTTACCTGCACAGAGGTACACTCAGGGCTGTGTAGGGGCCTGTAGGTGAGTGTGTTTATCTGCACAGAGGTACGCTCAGGCCTGTGTAGGAGCCTGTAGGTGAGTGTATTTATCTGCACAGAGTTACACTCAGGTCTGTATAGGGGCCTGTAGGTGACTGTGTTTATCTGCACAGTTACACTCAGGCCTGTGTAGGAGCCTGTAGGTGAGTGTATTTATCTGCACAGAGTTACACTCAGGCCTGTATAGGGGCCTGTAGGTGACTGTGTTTATCTGCACAGTTACACTCAGGCCTGTGTAGGGGCCTGTAGGTGAATGTGTTTAGCTGCACAGAGGTACACTCAGGCCTGTGTAGGGGCCTGTAGGTGAAATTTTTTCCCTGCACTGAGGTACACTCAGGGCTGTGTAGGGGCCTGTAGGTGAGTGTGTTTACCTGCACAGAGGTACACTCAGGCCTGTGTAGGGGCCAGTAGGTGAGTGTGTTTATCTGCACAGAGTTACACTCAGGCCTGTGTAGGGGCCTGTAGGTGAGTGTGTTTATCTGCACAGTTACACTCGGGTCTGTGTAGGGGCCTGTAGGTGAATGTGTTTATCTGCACAGAGGTACACTCAGGCCTGTGTAGGGGCCTATAGGTGAATGTGTTTACCTGCACAGAGGTACACTCAGGCCTGTGCAGGGGCCTGTAGGTGAGTGTGTTTATCTGCACAGTTACGCTCAGGTCTGTGTAGGGGCCTGTAGGTGAATGTGTTTACCCGCACAGAGGTACACTCAGGCCTGTGTAGGGGCATGTAGGTGAGTGTGTTTACCATGCACAGAGGTACACTCAGGCCTGTGTAGGGGCCTGTACGTGAGTGTGTTTACCTGCACAGAGGTACACTCAGGCCTGTGCAGGGGCCTGTAGGTGAATGTGTTTACCTGTACAGACGTACACTCAGGCCTGTGCAGGGGCCTGTACATGAGTGTTTTTACCTGTACAAAGGTACACGCAGGCCTGTGTAGGGGCCTGTAGGTGAGTGTGTTCACCTGCACAGAGGTACACTCAGGCCTGTGTAGGGGCCTGTACGTGAGTGTTTTTACCCGTACAGAGGTACACGCAGGCCTGTGTAGGGGCCTGTAGGTGAATGTGTTTACCCGCACAGAGGTACACGCAGGCCTGTGTAGGGGCCTGTAGGTGAATGTCTTTACCTGCACAGAGGTACACTCAGGGCTGTGTAGGGGCATGTAGGTGAGTGTGTTTACCATGCACAGAGGTACACTCAGGCCTGTGTAGGGGCCTGTATGTGAGTGTGTTTACCTGCACAGAGGTACACTCAGGCCTGTGCAGGGGCCTGTAGGTGAATGTGTTTACCTGTACAGATGTACACTCAGGCCTGTGCAGGGGCCTGTACATGAGTGTTTTTACCTGTACAAAGGTACACGCAGGCCTGTGTAGGGGCCTGTAGGTGAGTGTGTTCACCTGCACAGAGGTACACTCAGGCCTGTGTAGGGGCCTGTACGTGAGTGTTTTTACCCGTACAGAGGTACACGCAGGCCTGTGTAGGGGCCTGTAGGTGAATGTGTTTACCCGCACAGAGGTACACGCAGGCCTGTGTAGGGGCCTGTAGGTGAATGTGTTTACCCGCACAGAGGTACACTCAGGCCTGTGTAGGGGCCTGCAGGTGAGTGTGTTTACCTGCACAGAGGTACACCCAGGCCTGTGTAAGGGCATGCAGGTGAGTGTGTTTACCTGCACAGAGGTACACTCAGGCCTGTGTAGGGGCCTGTAGGTGAGTGTGTTTACCTGCACAGAGGTGCACTTAGACCTGTGTGCATGCAGGTGAGTATGTTTACCTGCGCAGAGGTACCCGCAGGCCTGTGTAGGGGCTTGTAGGTGAGTGTGTTTACCTGCACAGAGGTGCTCTCAGGGCTGTGTAGGGGCCTGTAGGTGAGTGTGTTTACCTGCACAGAGGTACTCTCAGGCCTGTGTAGGGGCCTGTAGGTTAGTGTGTTTAGCTGACTCTTGTCTTTGCCTCTTTTTTCTTTTCACAGGTCACACAGCAGTGCGACTGGATCCACTTTCACTGGTGACCATTGTCACAGACTCAATTATACATCAGGAGAAAACAGTCAGGAGAACACCCATGTGCTCTTTTACTCTGCTTCTGCTGCAGGGGATGGCTGTTTTCACAACCTGAGGTCCACAATGTTTCTGCCTCACCAGCTCCAGACAGAGCAAATGTCAGGAAGTCTGAGGTATAAGAGATGCTCGTTTTCTGCTCTTTTGAGGTGTAGGGTTCAAACGTTGAATCGTTGTTTGTGTGCTTTTTGTCAGGTGCGCTGTCTGAAGACACGGAGGGGAGAGACCGCCCTGCAGGTGGAGGGAGGCCGTGCCAGCGCAGACCGACGGCAGGTACGTATCCCTCCCCCACTGTCTTTTTAAGACATTGGGGGTGGCATGAAATTTTCCAGAGCTCTAACTTGGGGTCATGTGAGCAGTTTTTGTCATGTGACCCAGGTTACTGCTCTTGAAAATGTCACGCCGCCCCCAACTGGGGGTGGGGAAGGGACGGCCTTGCATCATCTCTAAAGGGGCAGAGCAAAAACTACTACTCACCAGGTGCATAAGCATAACCCCCTCTTTCTGCTTCTGGAACCTTCGGGGGGGGGCCCCACACCATATCCCCCCTCCTTCACTCATACACGCACTCACACCTCGCTTGCGCTTGGGGGAGATATCCACACCTCCCCCATTCGTTGCTCAGGTCCAGCACGGATTTGAACCGACAACCTCCAGCTCCGTGAAGGGCGGTCTATCCCAGTGTGCCATGGAGTCCTTCGCACTTAAGCATTCTCTTTATCCCTGTTTCAATAACATGTCTGACAATAGCCACACAAAACATAGAGGATCGCTATGTTAAAGGAAGCAGGTAAGCTGGCCTTGAACTCATAACCTTTGAGCTGGGAGAGCTGTTCAATACCTCTCATCCAAGGCTGCTTGGTGTGTGTGGAGTTGTCTCAAGTTCTTCTGTGCAGTGCAACAATGATGATAACTATGCTAAAAGAAGCAGGTAAGCTGGTCTTGAACTTACAACCTTTGAATTGGGAGAGCTGGTCAATACCTCTCATCCAAGGCTTCTTGGTGTCTGATGTTGTCTCAAGTTCTTCTGTGCAGTGCCACAAAGTTGATAACTATGCTAAAAGAAGCAGGTAAGCTAGCCTTGAACTTGCAACCTTTGAACTGGGAGAGCTGGTCAATCCCTCTCATCCAAGGCTTCTTGGTGTCTGATGTTGTCTCAAGTTCTTCTGTGCAGTGCAACAATGATGATAACTATGCTAAAAGAAGCAGGTAAGCGGGCCTTGAACTTACAACCTTTGAGCTGGGAGAGCTGGTCAATACCTCTTATCCAAGGCTTCTTGGCATGTGGAGTTGTCTCAAGTTCTTCTGTGCAGTGCAACAATGATGATAACTATGCTAAAAGAAGCAGTTAAGCTGGCCTTGAACTTACAACCTTTGAATTAGGAGAGCTGGTCAATACCTCTCAACCAAGGCTTCTTGGTGTCTGATGTTGTCTCAAGTTCTTCTGTGCAGTGCAACAATGATGATAACTATGCTAAAAGAAGCAGGTAAGCTAGCCTTGAACTTCCAACCTTTGAGCTGGGAGAGCTGGTCAATACCTCTCAACCAAGGCTTCTTGGCATGTGGAGTTGTCTCAAGTTCTTCTGTGCAGTGCAACAATGATGATAACTATGCTAAAAGAAGCAGTTAAGCTAGTCTTGAACTTACAACCTTTGAATTGGGAGAGCTGGTCAATACCGCTCATCCAAGGCTTCTTGGTGTGTGAAATTGTCTCAACTTCTTTTGTACATTTGATATGTCTTACCCAATGCACTGCTGATAAACATCCTATCAGTCATTTCACTGTTTGTGTAATTTCAAGTTATTCCAAACAAACAAGTTTCGGACAAGTTCCTTTCATTTGTACTTATGCCATCCGGATATACCTCGTGGCCATCGCTACTTGTTTCGCGTGTAAAATGGCTTTTATTAGGTTTTGGATTTTACTATTTCGTTAAAATACATTTTCACAAAGGTTTACCAAACTAGGCAAACTCTTAATTTTCAGAGGTACAAATGGAAATAAAACAATCAATGACAGGACACCAAAAGAAAAAGGGAAAAAGTCACCAAACTCGACCATGTCTTACACAATCACTTTTAAAAACACAAAAAGTGGAAAGGAAAGATTATGTGCCCGAGCTTTCGGTGGATTTGGCCCCGGGGGGGGGGGGGGGGTCGGGGGTTGAACTGTATAGGTAGCTGAAATTGCAACAATAAAATAGCTGGTGAAACAAAGTGTACATCCCTCTGTTGGATCCTCACAAGTTGTCTCATCCACGGTTGTTGCGGCTAATGAACATATGTTCAGTTAAGACAGAAACTGCACAAATACACGAAGAAATTAACTACGCCTCACAACAAATACTAAAATGAAAGGCAAACATGGAAAATGGTTGCTAAATTATTACTTATCCGTTTCCGCAGACGTGCAAAGGATCATGGGAAACTCGTTATGACTATTCATCTTTGCGTGTGTTGCCCGAAGCTGAAAGTTTGATTCGTGTAACTTTGGTGTTCAGTACCGATACGGTAGTTGGCACGTTCTGCTGGATAATCGTGTGAAAGGATACTGATACACTATCCACGGTGTCTGCCTGAGCAGGTGAAGAAACGAATGACAAAGTCTTATTTCAAGAGATAGCAGAGCAAGAACCGATATTGTAGTTGTGTAGCAACGTTTTAATCAGGTCGGATATGTGTATGTGATTTTAAGAGTGATCGTACAACATCCCGTGTGTCACCCCCACATTCCAGAGGTCCTCCCCTTGGTTCTTTCTCATCTTCCTCCACTGAACCTCCATCTGTTCTTTTTGCTGCTCTCGGCCTCCTCTTTGGACTGTCATCGCGTGTCATCAAGTGGATTAAGAGGATCACCCACACAACTCTCTGGTTTGAAACCTCACGCTCCACGACTTCACCAACACAGACAGACGGATGATGTCTACATGATGTCTACAACCTAAAAAACCCCACCATCTGTGGCAAATGAAAAGAGAGATTTTTTTTTCTTTCTTCCTATCAGTGTATCAATACATCAATACATAAATGTGTTCATGTTCGGGATGGGAATGTTGTTATTGTCTTTGTTCGGTGTTCTTTGTATCTTGTATTTATGCTTTAGCAACGCCTTGTCATGCCAATAAAGCACGTTTGAATTTGAGAGAGAGAGTGAGAGAGCGAGGGAGAGCGAGAGCAAGAGAGAGAGGGCGAGCGAGAGAGAGAGAGAGAGAGGGCAAGCGAGGGAGAGAGCAAGAGAGAGAGCGAGGGAGAGAGAGGGCGAGCGAGAGGGAGAGAGAGCGAGCGAGGGAACTTTTTTTTCTTTACACCACCTGGGAAAAGCTGTGTAGAAATCACTAGACTGGGATCAGTCCTCAAGTGTTGCCCGAAGCTGAAGGCTTGATTAGTGTAACTTTGGTCTTCTGTGCCGATACGCTCGTTGGCGCGTTCTGCTGGATAATACTGCGAAAGCATCCTGATACACTGTCCACGTGTCTGCCTGAGCAGGTGAGGAAACGTATGAGAAAGTCTTATTTCAAGAGTTAGCAGAGCAAGGTCCGATATTGCATTTTAAATAAAGTTGTGAAGCAGCGTTTTAATCGGGTCAGATATATCTATGTGATTTTAAGAGTGATCGTGCAACATCACGTGTGTCTCCAGGGGGTTGTCGGGCTTGTCCGTAAACTCTGAATTATAATTATAATTATCATGTACATACTGTTTTTAAGCGGGGGCATGCATTCTCAACAGATGAGTGAATGTATGATGAATTCTAAGATAGACTAATTGTGTAGAAATTGGGGATTTGTCTCGATCAGCTGCACATAAAACGTATTTTCAGTCTGGTGCCCGATAACACACCTGGCACATATTACTGTAGACTTGGGAGACATAACCAATAGCCTGCTATAATTTCCCCTTCCATATTCCAGAAATTTACCTTGAGCATCTGCAGAACAGACCAAACAGTAGTCTCTAAGAGATAGCTTCTATATATTCGAATAGTTTTCGTATAAACATTTAAAGTTACAATGGTCTCTGATTATTGCTGTGAACATCCTACTTTTGATTGGACTCGACGATGCAAGTTCGCAGTTTTAGACCAGGCGGAATCCTGGGACAGAATAATTGTGTAACAAATTTGGAATGTGTCTCCCTCTGTTGGCCATAAAATGTCCTACAAACAGAACAGTCAAGAGCCTGACGGCACACTGGCGATCGCTGAGTCATAAATGTTGTTTTAAAAAGTGCAAATATGCACCTCTGTGTTTACTGTGCTTTTACTGTATTATAAAAACTAATACAGCAAAGTAACTGAAA
>JAFBMS010000582.1:0-82809 GCA_019788955.1 Albula glossodonta | reverse complement strand
AGACCGACCGGTCTTAACTTTAGATTTCCATTCAACAGACTTAGATATTTACCAGTACCTTGCTCTAGGGCACGATATTAGCATCACCCCAATGGCAATCCAACCTGTACCTTGTTCTGTTACAGATCTACTCCCTCACCAGAACTGCCAACACAGCCTATGCTGTAGTCTGGCTAAGGAGAGTACAGTTACACAGATTGCAGGTACAAGTCTGTACATTAGTTTTCACCTTTCAACAAGGTACCCAACCTGAATGATTTTAGCAGAAATGGGGAGTGAGCATATATGTAACATAAGTAGAAAACATGCTGTAAAAGTGTTAGCGATTCAAGCGGCCCAAGTAACTCCAGCTGGGCTGTGTGAGCTCACCTGAGGGACGGGCTCAGGGGTGGTTTTGGCCGAGGTGCTGGAGGCTCCAGCGATAGACGCGGTGGGTTTGGGGGTGGGCGTGGCCTCCACTTTGGGGAAAAGTCTGTCCTGGCGCTTAAACTTAAACTTCTTCAGGAAGGGAACCTCATGGAATTCCTGGTTTGACATCAATAATCAACACACACTCCGATATTACACTTACCAGACAATCTTATAAAGGTAGTTTACAAAAGCGACTGCAAAGAGTTCATCCAACAAAGTGAGGCAATAAGAAGTTCAGTGTCACAAGCTGTAATTACAGGAGTAATCTTCATATGACCTTAAAGCTGGTCCTTGGCAACACAGTGTTAGATGTGCATTTAAAATCCTTTATTGGTGGTAAAATGCGAACAACTTCTGCAGGTCACTGTCATTTTCAACGAAACATGTTGCTAGAAAAATGTAGTAAAGGACTATATTACACTGGAGAAGTTTTAAGTCACATGGTTTCAAACTAACTGAATCACAGTTCCATGAACGTTGACAGTACTTAGTTATGACTACAGACAAGTTGTGCTTCAACTCAAGAGCAGAAACATCAGAGAGACACCATTTTTTTGTTGAGCCTTGCCCACATATCTGATTTGTAGCAGTAGGCTGCCTGAAGCTGACCCACCTTGGGGGTGACCCAGTCCTTGCGGTTGGGTATCTGGGTTTTGAAGACGCACTTGGTCCAGGCGGAAATGTTCCCATTACAGTAGTATGCGTCACTCTTAAACACCAGCTGGCCCTGGCATTCTTCACACGGCTTCAGGGCTCCAAACGCCATGCAGTCTGCCAGACTGTCCACAATCTGTGCACACATTCCCAGGCACATACACAAACATGCACACACACACAGGCATGTACACATACATGCAAACATGCACATACACAGACGCACGCACACACGCACAAATATAAAAAAAAGGAAATATTGAGAGATGGACAAGGTGTTTATCCAAACATCCAGCCAATTCAATATTTTAACAGCCCACCATATATACAGAAACAAAAGAAATTTGTGATTACCCAATAACAAAACTGTTAAGTTGGCTTATGTATACATAAAAACATTTTTATTCTTTCAGCAGCTTCAATAATAGTAAATGGGGTACATTTTTACAGGTGTGATGAACTTTAAACAGATGAAATTATCAGTAAAGTTAGTCATAGGTCCCTTTGAAAAAGCTCTGATTTTAGGTAATTTTTTTACATTTTAAAATTATTTGTTCAATGCAACAAACGTCTGTGGTGCAGTTGACAGTCCAGCGACAACGTGTTCAAGGTCCACCAGTGCTGCCTATGGCTGGTGGTCCACGCTTATGTTTGACTCGCCCGAAGGGTTTTGGCTTACGTTTGACTCGCCCGAAGGCACTTCCTGTCCGTTGGCGATCAGCAGCTCCTTCATGTCATTGGTGGAGCAGAAGTTCTTCAGCTTGTCCTTGATACTCCAGATCAGCTGGCTCTGCTCCTGAGGGACAGATGGAGCAGTGGGTCAGTGTCATCACTGGGGTTAAAGGTCAGGCCCTACCAGTGTCATGGAACATTTCTGCACTTTAGTTTAAAGTCAGTGATGGGATAAGGAAGTGTGAAACAGAAAATGGGTGGAGCGATTGTTGTGTTTTTCTTTGGCAAACACAATCTTGGCTGGTTCAAACACTAGTGATAAGCAGCTAATTTTAGGTCCACTCACTACATAGTGACTTTTTTTTTTAATTTATATTTTTTCCTGAACTTTCCCCCAGGATTTGCCTCACCAATGGGAACCTCTGACCATAGCCTGCAATGGCAAGGCTGTGATCCAAGGCCCTGATCTCAGGGCTCCCAGACAAGCATCTAACCCTGTGAGCCACCCAGAGGCCCCCATACACAAACTTCTAACCACATGCATCATTGCATGGTTAGGAATCACCAGCCCAAGGTAGTGAATGGGGTGATGGATTTTGTTAAATATATTCATGGCAGAGGGAGCTGGTCTCTTCCTGAAACAAGCCCCTCTCTAACCCTGTAGTGTCCTGTGCCCACAGCTGGAGGGGAGTGCTGTGGTGTACGGGGAGGGTGGATTGGTTCGTGATTAGTGTTTTGTGCTACTGCGAGCATTTTGTGCTTCATGAGCGACTGTGGAGACGACACAGTCTGACTGGCACTCCTTTTCACTGAACATAATGGCTCATGAAACCTCATTCTCCCATCATGATTAAAGGCGTCTCATACCTTCATCTGCATCTCAAACTGCTTGTCCTGCTTCTCCTCTTTCTTCTGCCTCTTGGCCGCCTCGCCATCCACCTCATCTGCTTTCCGCTTTCTGATAAAAAATAAAAATAAAAAAAACAAGAGAGGATTCATGTTCAAGAGAAGACAATCTAACAATACAAGAGAAGTTTTACACAGCAACCTTTTCATATACAAGAAAAGCCACTTTCACACGAGACAGTAAACCTCTGAAATGAAACAGAGTGTAAAGTACACTTATTTTTATTGCTTTTCTTTGGAACACCTCAATGTACACTGTATTTATTAGCAGTGGCGGAGGCAAAAAAAATTCAGTTTAAAAGACCTACAACTGACATTTTATTTATTTACACTGTGTCACAGTTTTAGTAAAACATTTCCAAGACAAGGAAAAAATAGCAAATCTTAAACTGCACAAACCTACAAAAACACCACCAAATAATGACCATCAGCAGATTCATATTTTCTGAAACTTTTCATTAACAAAACACCCTCATATAATAACTCGGTATTCTGTGATTTCCTTATGGTTTAAATTTTGGTTTATCAAGTGTCCATACATGCATCATGATGTCACAGATGTGCTTTTGTGAGTCTCAGTACCGGCTGCTTTATCAAGGTTATTGTGTAAATAACACTGTCCTTCATGTACCAGTGGAATTAATTAGGACCCATCATCCTCTGCACAAAAACACACACTCGGTCATTCCCGTCACCCTAGGGTTAATTAAGGTGTTTTCACCCCCTTCATGAGACAAATTAATCTGCTGCTTCAGAGCTCACTCTGTCCGGTGTTGTCCCATTCCTATCCACTACCCCCCCCCCCCCAAAGGATACTGCTGTCCTCTTGTGGTCAGAGTACTGTCACTGTGGAGCAGGCAGACCCTCGACTGGGGAAAACTCAACAACAACAAAAATCCAACATGGGAAAAAAGTGCCTGGAAAAAGGGGAGTCTATAAAACCCCTGTTGCAGAAGCCAAACGCTTCCACTGTCAGGGCTGTTGTTGAGAGTAACTACCCAGAATGGGATGCAAAGGAAAAGCTAGTTTTTTCCCTTGCTTCCAACAGGCAGTATGACTAAAAATCAATATTGATACATTTCTCACTGGCAAATGCAAATGAATGCACTGTCTTTCAGAGGGTACGACTGACAGGAGTGCAGAACAGCTTCTCTGGTCTGCCTGCTTAGGTGTAACGGGGGCCTCTGGTTTGGTGAGTACCTTGAATTCAATATTGGCAGAACTTGTGTGGGTATTATCGGCTGTATTTCCAGGCTGTGTATATTTGACTTTCATTGTTATACTTTTAGCTAATATTAACCCTAGATAATGCCAGTCTTAAAAGGTGAGAAATTATGTACAAATTACGTTGAGATGTTTTTTAGGTTTTGATTTTTTAGATGTCGCCATAAACCTGATTTTGAAAGACAATCTGAGTCTCATCAGGAGTTCAAAAAGGCAACTAACAGCAACGGAAAGGAAAAAGTAGCAATGAATTCATTAAAATGAAAAAAGGACACGGTAAGAGCACAAAACAAGCTATTCTATAGTGTGAAGTATGGGTTAGCATGAAATGGGTTTGTACAATTAATCTTCAGGTGAACTGGCTGTGGATGCCATCCTAACTTACTTTCTTTTATATAAAGAATTAGCTGTGAAACTTAAGTGGAGAGTTGCAAAGTATGACTTCGCCAAGTTAGTAAATAGAAAATCAATGCCCTTTCATTTAGGGCATTAAGTAACTTTAAGATCAGGATAGCTACATCACATCTAATGATGCAAAAACGGCACAGCACATGGGAAATTGTTTTGAGATTAAGAGGGAAAATTGACTTTTTTTTTTTTTACTAATTCCTAATCCTTTCACTCACATGTCAATTTTCTGAATTGGATCATTGTATCGCTCCTGTTCAGTTTGCCCAAACTGCTTAAGCAAATATCCAGTTGTACAAACAGATATTTACTTAAAACAGATAGTATGAAATAACACATGTAAATGTGTGTGAAATCAGTTTCATTTCGAAACTGAGTGTAAATGTATGTATTTTAACATTGAAAAAGCTAACTGAAACAATAGCCCAGTTCTGTTCTTTCTGCCATAATGTGTAATGACTGACTAACCGCCCCAAACTGAAGCAAAACAAACATGCCGGGATGAGAGCTGATATTTCTCCGATGGGGTTTACCTGCTACATATTCAGTTCCACCACAGCCTGCCGGATCCGAATCTCTTGAGAGCATGAAGCCCACTGCATATGCAATAAACATGAACCACTCTGAAGTTTCTTACCTATGTAACGGTCAACAGCATTCTCTGACTGTTTGGCCCCTACCAATGTAGAATGTACAGTGGTTAAGGTCTACTTCTCAAGGCAGGGTGACGATGATGAGGTTTCCATGCATGTTTGTGCAGAAGGACAGGACAAAGAGTGCTATTGTCCAATAGTTGCCGCTTGATTTGCTCCATTATCACTCTGATCAAATAAACCTGCCAGTATGATTTAGTTCTTATCAGGAATGGCTTGACTCCAGGGCAGACCTTCAGGAGTCTACAGACTGCATTAAGCAAAACAGCTCAACACAAAACTACAGGAAGAGCTTCATGTAGCCTGCTGTGTACTGTTAACCAGTGAGTCACTAATCAATAATGAATACGCTGATATGTTCAGAAATAAGGCAGACCTTCTCTGTTGGACAATACAACTGTGTCTATTGTACAAAAAGTACAGATCAGAAAGTTAGACTGAACTTAAAGACACAGTTGTAAAAAAAAAAAAAAAAAAAATTCATATAAAGTGTGAAATGTATACATTTAAACCAAAAATACACAATTCTAGTTGGTTGAGATGTTGTTGGTTACTTAAAAACATGAGACAAAAATGCAACCACACCACAATAAAAAGTATCACCATATTGTGAAAAACGGTATTGCGATAGTCAATTCTGTAGATTTCCCCTTCCCCCTGCCTGAATAAGTAGCCAGCGTTTCTCTTAGCTCTTAACGCGATTCTGTTGCAGAGGCCATCAGTCACTGCTCCTGGGAGAGGGGAGAGAGATGAACAGCTCTCAGAATGCTACCGCCCCGCCCGCTGACCTGGTGATATCCCCGAACGTGGCATACATGGCGGCGGAGCTAGTGATTGCGGCGCTCTCCACCGTGGGCAACCTACTGGTCTGCCTGGCCGTGGGGCTCAACAGGAAACTGCACACCGTCACCAACTACTTCCTGGTGTCCCTGGCAGTGGCGGACATCTGCGTCGGAGGGCTGGCCATCCCGTGCGCCATCATGACGGACATGGGCATCCCCCGCCACAACCTGTACCTGTGCCTGCTGATGCTGTCGGTCCTCATCATGCTGACGCAGAGCTCCATATTCAGCCTGCTTGCCGTGGCGGTGGAGCGGTACCTCGCCATCTTCCTGCCGTTCCGCTACCCCAGCCTGATGACCCCGCGCAACGCTGTGCTGGTCATCCTCGTGACCTGGGTCCTGGCCTTCCTCATCGGCCTGGTGCCCCTCATGGGCTGGTACAAGACCCCTCCGGACTCCGGCTACTGCTTCTTCGTCTTCGTGGTGGACATGACCTACATGGTCTACTTCAACTTCTTTGCCTGCGTGCTAGCGCCCCTAGTGGTCATGTTTCTGATCTATGCGCAGATCTTCCTGACTGTTAAGCGGCAGGTGAGGCGGATCGCAGCGTCCGAACTTGGGGGTGGCGGGGAGGAGAACGCCGCCAGGCGCGCAGCCAAAATGAGGCGGGAGATGAAAACCGCCACCTCCCTCTTCCTCGTGCTCTTCCTCTTCACGGTCTGTTGGATCCCGCTGCACATCATCAACTGTTTCCTGCTGCTGTGCCCAACGTGCCATGTGCCCCTCCCGCTCCTGCTCACCGCCATAATCCTCTCACATGCCAACTCTGCGGTAAACCCCTTCCTCTACGCCTACAAGATGAAGGCCTTCCGCAGCTCCTTCAAGGCCATCTTCCTGTGCTGCAGGGTATCGGTGGAGCAGGACGACACCGCCGATGAAGGGGGCACCACAAAACACAGGTCCTGAGGATCCACCCTATGATCCTGTGACCCCGAGCTCACAGCCAATCAGCATATGCTGGAGAATTGACCAATCCCACAAGGCCAATCCCTGATTTTATGGCCTATAAGCAAGGGCTTAGAAACTGCATGAATCCCACAGTCACCTCCAAAACTATTGGCACCCTTGCTAAAGATGAACCGAACAGCTGCAGTAATAAAATACTTGTAATGTGTTATAGCCTACGCTCTACAAACCTAAAATACCACATTTGCTTATACAAAAAAGCCAACCAGTAGACACTGGAGTGATTCTGATTAATTCTGGCTGAGCAATCTCACCTAAACATCTTCACCTCAACACCCTACCGAAAGAGATGGCTGAAAAAACAAAAAAAAAGATTTTTTTGTTAGCTGTCACTTATATACACTGGAAGTGACAGAGGCCCTCATAAAACTGTTACTGAGCTAGCTAGCTGGGTAATGTCATTGGTAAACACTCAATTTTTTTGAGACTGAAAAGCTAGATAGCTATTTAGTTACCAAGCTTTACTTAAGATTGCTAGTTAACTAATTAGCCAACTAATTATATAAACTAGTTTTGAGTATTTTTAGGTAGCTGGTTGAAAATCAATCTAGCTTCCTGGTTAGTTAGTGGATCGAGGTACAATAGCGTGTAAGTGGACAGCCAAAAGTTAAAGTTGGATATAAATTTCTCAAATTAGCCAGCTGGTAAGACACCAATGCATTAAACTTGCAGCTTCTAGAGATTACAGTTCTTCATTATTACCACACCACGTAATACTGCTTGCACTCAGCAGCCCTATCTGACACATTATGCTAAAATAGGTACCACCACAGACAATACAGCAGCAAGCAAAAATAATAAAGATTATCATGTTAACTCTTTTGAAGTTAGCTTGTGAACTTGCTTGGAGCGTGCTTATATAGTGCATGCTTATATTTCTTTGTAAAGTGGATATCTTGAAATCACACTACACTACTACTGCTGAATACCTCCTCTTCAATAGTGGCGAAGTGCTTGATAGATGTTACATGGTTTTCCATTCGAAAACCGTAATATACCTGCATCATGCCTAGATCAACTGGTTCAACTGTTGGGGTTGAAGAAATGTAATTGAGATGAACACAAACTAGTAATGACGATTTGGGTTTCCTGAACAAAGAAGTTATGAAACTACCTAATTTATATATAAAGAGGTTGTTACAAGATGTAACTCTCCCGCCTGACTGCTGTTGTAAACTTAGCAAAGAGTAAGAGAAAATGGTTTTGCATGGACAGTCTTTCCTTTGGGTGGGGAACATGATCTGTTCATCTCTTATGGTATGGCTAAATAATTCACACAGTTGTCTCACGGTCAGCACCAAGGCAATTATGGTGAACCCTCAATTTATAGGTTAAAAATTCATTTGTACAGTAGGGAAAAGGCCATGTATTTAGAATTTAGAATCTACATATTATAAATTATATTACCTGTAAATAACTAATTTGAAACATTGTATCATATCATATTTCAATGGCAGCCGATGAAAGTAAGTGGCTTTTGGCAGCATATCTACCGCAAACTAGTGGCTATTTTCTTCACAGCTTCGATACTTGGCAAAGCGAACACAGCCCCAGCTCAGACCCACTCACCCCTCACTCTTGACTGTGGGGAGCCTCTGCTTCAGCTCGTCCTTGTCCTCTGCGCGCAGAGCAGCGAAGCCTTTGAGCTGGGCGGCACTGTACTCGGGCTTGAAGGCCAGCTCCTCGCGGCGGCTGACGAAGCAGGCCGTGTGGTACCAACGGTCAATCAGGCCCAGCTGGGGCTTCTCCGGGTCCACGGTCTTCTTGGACACGCGGATCTGGTCCTGGACAAATAAAGGCGAGGGAGAACAGCGGTGAGGCCTTGCATTTGGTGGAGTATACTGTTGTGATATGGGGTCAGTGACTCACCAAACTGAACTAATCATTTTGTTGTGCTGTGGAGAGCAGAACATTTGCATTGGTTCTCTGACTGACAGCTGACCACAGCACAATGAAGCTTCACTCCCCAGCCACTACCGAGATCTCTCTTGCCACAAACCAGGCAGAGGTAACCAACTTACCCCTCACCATTCCCTAGCCAATTGTTGCCCAATGAATCCAGAAATGGCATAACCAAGACTTGCACACCCAGTTTGAAGGGTTCATGATTTTTGATTACAGGAACTTTCTAGCATAAGCCACCCTGAGACCGCTGGATAAATCCTTTCGCCTATTTAACAAGCAAAATGTCATTACATTTTGAATGACTTTCAATAACCTTAATGCTGTTACATTATTTTCCTGAATTAAACTGGAGACATTGGAATTTATGTTAATACAATGTCTTTAAAAAGTTACACAGCCTCTGTGCTACTGATTTAAATAACTGCAAAATAAATGTATTTTAGTTTTCGCTAATTAAATACATTCCTTGGAATGAAAAAGCTTGTGTTGAAGTAATTCGTCCTGTCCTTTTGTGAATGCACTTTAATTATGCACTTACAACTTTCATAATTTTCCTTGTGAGAAAAGGCTATTTGTAAACTCCATGATTACAGATGGAAATTGCTTGCTGTATGAGGTCAGAGACAGTAGAAAGAATATGCCCCCAATTTTTGAGAGGAACTGGAGTGAAACCACCTCTTTTGATAAGTCCACTCCACATTTAAGCCAAAAGCCAAATGATGTCCCCTCCACTCCGCTAATGTGCTCTGTTAGGGACCACTGGCTAAAGTTGACACTGACATGGTAACAATTCAGCACCAGAAGATCGGGCCCATCCATACAGCAGAACCAAGTCTGTCAGCAGACTGAGCCAATCAGTGGCCTCTAAGTGCTGAGTCATAAAAACAAATCTTTGCATGACTTTACACTTCATAATAACATTTTACCACCTCTGTAATAACACCTAAGACCCTGAACTCAGGATATTTTCTGAGCTTCATCCTACCTTCTCGATCTTCTGTTCACAGCCCTTGCAGGTACTGCGGTTTGACTTTGCATACTCCACTGCAAAGTCATTCAGAGTCTTCTCTCCTTTGGCTCCTCCTTTCTGCTCACCCTTTCCTGTGGAACACAAAAAGAAAACAAAAGAGAAGAATAAATGAATAGTCTCACATATGAATCTCTTTCCATCTGCATCTACAGGAGGCATAAAAAACATCCACAAGCTCTCAAATGATCAATATATCAGAATGGGTCAACTGGTAAAGCACCAGACTTGGCTACAAGCAAATTTCCATCTGTAGTCCACTGGCTGATCAACAACTGCTTACTCTTGAAGTATTTACTTCAACAACATATGATTGTAACTGTTCCCTGTACTTTTTGAAACTTGAGAGGCTATTGTGTAAAGTGATTTAACTACATGCCCTTTTTTTCCAGCTGGCAAATGTCCACCCATGGATAATTTTTAGTAAGTTGGGAGTTTTGCAAATGTGTCAGTTTGTAACATATGAATCCAGTACAATGCCATTCATTTAAGGACAAAAAAGCATGCACCTGAGAAGAAAATCATGCTGTCCTCTTTATTCATACATTATGCCACTAATAGCATTTAAGCTAATTGTGATGTATAAGAATAAGGCAAGTGTCTCACTCTTTTGGGATAGAGACAGAGGGAAGTACGTCGGTCCACCTTAAATTAGTGATGCAGCACCTAAAATTCACAGTGTAACCAAAACACAAAAGCACCTCTCTCATCTCACCTGAGGACAATATGCAAGCAGAGAACCCAAAGGGAAAAATTTTCTTAAGGTCTGGTTGTGATTTACCAACTGTCGTTTGGTTATAGAGCATCAAAGCAATTCAAAAATGACACTTCCAATGAAGTGTTATGTGCGTGCTTTCAAAAATATAATCAGTACCGGGTACTCTGGATAGCATTAGTTTACGCACTATTTCCCCACATAATTAACGGATAATTTAAGACAATTATGCAACAGATGAAGAATCAGCAGTGGCAGCAGTTTAGCATTAAAACATCGCCCAAAATATTTCTGTACAATACTGTCGAAAATTAAGATAATGTTTAAGTAATTCATACAATAAGACATGCAGTAAGAGGTTGCCAGCCATGCCATTACCAGCTATGGCCAGAGGTCTGCACCTGGCGAGGCAATAATTGGCCCAGCCTTACTGGGTAATAACAGGAGTTAACTTAGTTACACTTGCTAGTGTCATTGCTCTCTAGCAGCCATTCTTGGTCAACCTGGTGTCTGTATGTGTAAAAGCTGACTATATTCCGACTTTGTCATCCTCTGGCAGCACAGGCAGTAAGTGATTGGTGGTGTATCTGCAGTGTGGAAAGAAGCAAGGGCTTATTGTCAGGTGAATCGGGAGAAATCTGTGTCGAGCCTGTCTGCTCCTGAGTCAATGGGAGTGGGTTGCAGCGGCAGGCTAAACATTTTAGCTACGCCGAAGTGGGGGGAAAAAAACAATGAAGAGAAATGAAACTGATTTGGAATTAGGAAGGTTCACCTCCGGCGGCACCCCCGCTCTCGATGGCTTTCTTCACTTTCTCCTGGTCCTCCCAGCGTAGGTCAGAGAAGCCGGAGATGTCTGAGGAGGACTGCACCGCCGCCCGCAGCCAGAAACAGGAGAAGTGATGCCAGTGGGGAACTTTACCATCGAACATGGGAGACTAGGGAACACGATAAGAACAGAGTGCATCATCACCATGGATGCAAGAGTAATCAAATGTCTATTTCCATACATTTCTGCAACATGTTTCCAAAAACAATTTTGCAAAGACTGTCACACGGCCTCATTATTTGTGAGTTTATAACATAGCAGGGCAGATGGGCCAGAAATTTTACACTGTCCACACTTGACGCATTCCCCAACATATAGGCCAACAGTTTACCCCCCTCAAGTAAAGACCGAGGTCTTCATCCAAGGGAACGAACAATGCCGACATCACATTCTGAAGCAAATACAGTGCAAATTCACATTTTTTGAAGTTACCCAGCAGGTCCTCTGGGGAAATTTTCTCTAGTAGCTGAAATCTCAATGTCCTTGAGCATGACAGTGGGTCCCTGAAAATTTGGTAATACAGTAAGCTGAGATTTGAATATTAAACACAAAACACAAATGTGAAGAATGGTCATATGTGCACCAAACACAATCGTGATTGGCCACTTCAACCATGCCATGGATTTGCAAGTGCGTAAGAAGTTGTGTAGGGATCTGTGAAATAGCTGCTAAAATTATCCAAACTTCATGCAAAAGTAACTAAAGACATCAATGACTAAACTGCAAAAAGAACTCTCTCCCATGCTTGATAACACTTCACCTGATCATTTAATTTCATAAGAAAGACAATACAAGACTGATCCACAAGGGTCCTGTTGGATAATCCTTTCCAATACATTGTGCACTGACTGACTGCTCTCAGGGTTTCTAAAAAGCCATCAGCTCAAAATATTTACGATGGGAAAGATTTCCAAATACCTAAACAGTAAGACCACAATAAATAGTGTTAACTACTCAACAAATACAATACTATTTATGCATATTATATAGTGAACGTAAGTTCCCCTTCTTAAAATTCAACACACAAGACTGTCAGCCTTGGGCATGATGCTTAACCTTCTAGCTCCACAAAGCATTGTGTATAACAATAAAAAGTAGATTAGCAAACTGTTGTACTGTACTGTACCCTTGAGCAAAGGCCCTTACCCCCACATTGCTCCTTCGGGCCCTTGGTTAGCCTAATCAGTCGCATTGGATAAAAGCATCAGCTAAATGACTGTAATGTCACATTCCACTTTATCCATCCTGGTCAAACTATTAATTCTACTGCAATGAAATGTTCACTGGATTATCACTAAGCAGGAAATGTTCTGTGAATCGTGAGAAACATGAGCTTGCACGGTCTGCACAAATTCCTTACTGACAGCTGAACAGAATGCACGAATCATTACGTGGAGGTGATTCGGGTCATTTAGATCACCAAAACTAAGGAATCGCTCACGAATGACTCACCACCATTTGCAACGAGCGTAAATGGACTATAGATACACCAGCTGCCCGATCGTAACGAGATGGCCCATCAGTATTGGACATGCATAAAAGTCCACTGATAACTTGTCATGTCTTTGTTGTATACAAGTTTTTCGTCTTCACCTTGTTTTATGGTATTGAAAATGAAACGAAAGTTAAACGTCTTCACACACTAGTTCACTTGTAGTTTCCACCACCGAGAATAATTGCTGTTTTAATAACTTGCGATTTTATTAGTTGCTCTCTAAATCCTTAATGACATTTAGGTATACAAACATTTAATTCGAACAAAGATACGTCATCTTTGATTAGTTTACATAGAAGCAAAACAGAAAATCCGGGCACTCCTTCCAAGAGTGACTGAGCTTAAACCAGATTTATCGTCACAAACATGGTTAGTCGTCATTGCAGTAATTTGCTGTTACATTTTCGACAGGGTATCCTGACCTCTGTAACAAGTTATCATACTTCATTGCTAATACCGGTAGCATAATTATGTAATATGCCGTACTCTTTCTAGTAACTGCAATCAAGATGCAATGCAGCCATACAATACATTACAATACAGCCACGCATTCTGCTAAATAGCAAACGTTACTGATATCCCCATCTGAGTGAACGTCGCAGGCGAGAGCAGTAATCCCTTGAGATCTCGTACTTTCCAGATCTTGTCACAGTCAGTAGCCAACTGAGAAATAAGACGAGGTGACTATGCAAAGTCATTTGGTAGCAACAGATAGGCTAACTAACTTACTAACTAACAAGATTATGTGGCTGGCTCTATTACTAAAATAGGCCCCGTGAACATAAAATGATTTGCTGTTTCCGAAACCACTGGCCGCCAGTAAACTACATATGAAATACTTGACAATGAATGGTAGCTCTCTTAAAAGATCAATCATCGTTAGCCAGGCAAGATAGCCACATTTGCTTTGTTTTGGGTTAAGCTGTCACGACATGTCAGATACAATTTATCCACATACCAACAGATCTCAAAAAGAACTTATAAAAGAAATAATAAGTTAGCGATAATAACCGAGACAGAAATCATACAGTCAAAGACCTGTAGCATCTAACGTGAGAAAATACTGGTGCAAATGTTGGCTAGCTTTGGTTGGTGATTTAACAAATATTGCAATTCAGAGTGGTTGATAACGTTTGGTAATTACGATGGATATCCCACTTGTGCACAGAAAAATCAAAGCCCCTTTCATCTACCACTAACGTTAGCTAGCTACCGATCGATTTAAATGGATTCGTCAACAAGGCCTATAAATGTCCAATAAATACGCCTACAAAATAGCTAACTTCAAGAAAACGCAAAAAGTACGACCAACTATGTTTGAAGTAAACAAGATCTGCAAACTACGCCGACGACCTAAATATATTTCCACATTGCGTACCAATTTTGCTGCACTGCGTTCATTTACGAGAGGCAAGAATCCGTCCCCCCTACCTGCACCATTATTGCCATCCGGAGCGAGTCTTTAGCAATATTTTCTTTGCATTTTTTGCAAGATGCCCGTCCACTTTTTGCATATTCAGCTTTGTAAAGCTTGTCGTCCTGCGAATCCGCCATTGTTGTTTAGTTCAGAATTGGCTAGCTACCGAAGTTAGAAATGTTTCGGAAAGTAGCTTGCAAGAAATCTTCATAACAATGTATGACCCGCGTGTGCAGTCTACCCGCGTACTCCTGTGTCAGACAGGAGCAACCAAACAAAGAGTCGTCTGGAAAGCGTTTGACTACCAGGCAGAAGACGTCAAACTCAGAATAATAGAGAGCCGGGGTGTTTCAAGGAAATTACATTTTCCATTCTTTGTACAGTATGTGTTCACAAAAACTGCTCAGTCACGAAACTATCGTCCTCCTGAACATTTACGTCACTTCTATGAACCCATATAGGTCGTTTAATTAATTAAATTGATCTGATATGACTTCAGACTTTTGGCATAGCCCAGAGCCCCAAAGAATATGGTAGCCTACTTGATAATCTTTTCATTTCATTTTTTAAGGGTCGCCTGGATACAGTATAATTATACATTTAACTGCCTGTTATTATGTTAGAAGCGCTGGGAGGTTAATTACTTTTGAGGGTAGGGATGGCGAGACCGTGCAAATAGATGCTACCAAGGATTAGCACAACATTTCGAGTGAGGGAATCATAATTAAAAACTATTCCGAACAAAATAGCAGGTGGTAGTTTGGAGCGGTTGAGAGTGGGACGGGAAGAAAAGAAATGCACATACGTGCATTAAATGACAGAACCATCAAAGATGCATTTTTAGAGCTTGAAGCTATTATGAGTTCTGACAATTCTGACACTGTTGGGAACACAAAGACATGGCTTGGTGCTTGAGATGGGAATGAGTGCAATATAACGGACTTTAAGTTTATAAGAAAAGAATTGGGAGAAGTATAGTTCTATAGATAGCAAATACACATTAATATTTAGGACATTTCAGGAACTGAACCCATAAATATTTGTGAATACATTTGGATTAAACATCTGGGGGAAATTAAGAGGGGCCTAAATGTAAGAGTATGCTACAGGCAGCCAGCCTCAGACAGCAGTGTAAACACTATGCTATATGATAACATAAAAATAGCATGCTAGGATGGATAGATAGTAATGATTAACTAAAGAAATAATAAGGGGTAATAACGTAACTTCAATTTCCCTTTAATTAATTGGGAAGTTGTATTAGGATATGGAAAATATGAAGAACATTTAGATGTTGTAAATGACTGTTTACACAACCCACAACCTTACACAGTCAACTACTGTCAAGAGACTGTCACATGAAGTAAAAGAAAGCAATTATACTGTATATCTGATTCTGGTTAATAATTCTGACAGTGTTTGCTCTTCTGAGACAATGGAGCCACTCAAAATTAGTGACCATAATGCAGTTATGTCTGAAATATTTTGGCAAGTTAAGTCTGCATTATCCAACTCAATAACTGTGGGCTTCAGACAAGCTGATGTTATTAAATCGTGAGATTATACAATATCATATAGATTATTCAATACAGAGAGAGTACAGCTTCTTTATATCGAAAGTATGATAGAATCGAGGTGCATTTTTAAAAAGGTTATTCTCGATGTACAGTGTAAACTTATTCTAAAAGTAAGAAAAATATCCTGAAAAATATCTGCAGTGAATTAATAAGTTGTTACAAGAAAGTTTAAAACAAAAAGGGAAACATTCAAAATAGTAGAGATGAACAGCTGAGATAGATAGATTTAATATTATAGTATGTGTACTGTGGTTGAAACAGAAATAAAGGGACCAGTAATGTGCAATACCACAATAAAAATGTTATGGTGTGTAAAAACACTGTTAAGATAATGTAGGTTTATACTAATATATAAAGCTGTAGTCGGATTTGCATCCTGTTCCCCACTAGGTGGCAACAGATTCCATACAACTTTTTGTAACGCAGGACAGTGCGGTGCAAAGACTGGTTCATACTCCGTCCGGCGACTGCCGCTCAACTGAAATCGCAGGATTTTCATGAACATTCCAGTGTCACCTGGCCGGAGTATAAAACAGCCGTAACTGTCATGCTCGCATTTATAAAAAATTATTTTCGGTTACAGTGGATGACATTGTTTTCCAAGATTGGAATCAACTTCCTGGTCACTGTTGGTTACTGTCCTTGAGAGGGTGGTTGCAGTGATAAAATCACAGTACTACAATGTGCTTGAAAATTCAAACATTTAAGGGGATCAGATCCCTGCTATTAACTTAAAGCAGGGAAATATCAGCTTTTTGATCAAGCACAAGTGAAAACATAAACGTTGTAAAACATATGCCTCTTGTGTGACCAGTGTGTGAAACAACATATTTTCTTACTGATGATTGCTAGTTTTACAAGGGCCCAAGCGATGGTGCCACTTGCAGTTAAGGATGAAGAGGAGAAACAAAGAAAAACACAGGATATCACATCAAGCTAGGAACAGGCATGTATCAGTAGAAAAACAGGACCTGTGACAAATTTCAATAGACATCTCATTGGTCCTCAGTTACCAAGGACTTACTGAAATAGGCATAGTCTATCTGAGGACTTTTAAAATAGCTTTTCAAATGCATGGAGTTTAAATGACTTCTGAAAATATATATATATTTTTTTACAATTTAATTACTACACATCAGATATTTGAGTTGAAACAATGGGTTTATTTTTTCTTTTGATTTGCAATGGGTGAAATAGTACCCTGGATGTCAAAGGGGTGATGTGCTGAAGACTGTTGGCGATGGGCCTTTTTGTTAGGTGGGTGGTGGCAGTGCCTCTCCATTCTGTGATTGTGAAATTTATCCAAAAGTCATCACTGATCAGGAAGGAGAATTGGTAAAATATAATTGCCTTCAGAATACATTTCTTCTTAAAATAATTAACCATTTCCATAATTTGTATCTGTATTGCTATATTATCTCTGTGTTTCACAGACTGAGGGCATCTTTTACCGGTTTGGGGTGAAACCTGCCATCAGTTCTGCATACCATTTGCAGACAATACAAAAAGAAAGGAAAACATACTCTGGAGAAAAAAGATTTTTTATAGATACCCCCACTTAGGTCATCATTTTGACCATACCATTGAAGAAACATTAGATAAGAATGACCCCAAGACAATCAGACAGAATAAAGTGGAAAGTTTTATATCTAGACTGTATAAAGACTTCATTACAAAATATAAATCTCACTCCACTGAATACATGTGCAAAAATATGCAAAAGAAGGCAATTTGATGAGTTCAAATGAGGGATGGTTCAGGGTTTTGGTGGAAGTGTCTTGCAAGGGTATTTTATCACCCCAAAGTAGAAAGCATGCTTTACTATGGAAGATTTAGAATGTTGGAGACTGTTTGGGAGTCGGGAACCAAACTTTGGCTGGGACTGTCCTGTAATAAAGCACTGAAAGACATATTCAACACAGATATGCTTTTTCAATTTTGTACATTGTATTTAGGAAAGGTTGACCTCCATTCAAGATTTAGGATAATCTGATGAATATTTCTCTGATGTTCTGATATCAGCTTGTAAAAAGCTCTTATTAGGTATTGGTTGGCTCCTCACCCTCCAACAATAGAAGATTGGATATAATTAGTAAATGAATGAAAATATGGTATTCTCACTTTGTCTACAAATGAATTAATTTTTTAAAAAGTTTTTCTCAAAATGGGTTATTTTGGATGGCCATGGTTTAATGGAGGTGACAAATGATTATTGTAAATCCAAGAGGTTCACTTTTTAAATCTTTGTGTCATTTTTGGCTTCCTGTTTGTCTCTCTTAATACAGCTCAGCAAGTAACAAGTCAATCTAGTACGAAACAGATTTTGTCATTCCAAATTGTGAGACTGAAAGTGATCTTTGTATTTCAACACCATTTCACAGACACAGGAGTGAGAGGGGAGAAAAAGATGGACTCACAGCAATGGAGGAATAAAATAACTCAGTAAGTACTGTGGAGTATGATGGGCATTGGAGAGAAGCTAAGAAAAGAATAATACACTATATCAGTGCTCCATTTTAACTTTGAATTTCCACATCATTCTGAAATTATTCTTTACCAAGCCATAGCATCTCAATTGCAAACTTTACATGTAACATATTCTCAACTCTAATGTAATCTCATATTACATTTGTCATACTTATAATGTATATTCAACAACAATGTGATCAAAAATGCCTACACTGAAATGTTTTAGGTCATAAAATCAATTCAAGGACTGTTCACAAAGTCCACAAAGTAATAAATTTATTGTTGCAGTCCAAAGTTTGATATTGAAAGCAACTTAAGCACTCAAATGCCATTTCACAGACAAAGGAGTGAGAAGAAGCAAGTTAAAGAAGAAAGAAAACGGAATAAAATATCAGAGTGAGTACTGTGGAGTGTGATGGTGATTGGGAGAGGGCTAAAGAGGGCTGTGAGGAGCAATGGGAATATGGAAGTATTACTTAAGATGCCTAATTCACTAACAGTTTAAACATCGACTGTAAAACGATGCACCCAGTTTGGCTTGATGGCCTGTTATAATTATTATACATTCTTATGTAGCATAGCATTTGAATTAAATATTTGTTAATTCCCTAATATTTAATGTTGCAGTTTCTCAGGAGGGCGATCTAGAACAGTGTGTAACAAACAGATTTTTATCCAAAGACCACAGACTACATCTAAGTATATATTGCTTTTTACTTCTTTTCTATTTCATCATGGCTGCCTCTCATTATAAATGAGTAATGGTGCGTTGCTGCTGCCTGGGCTTCACCTGTACTGTGGTCATAGAACGTTAGAATTAGCTATATTTTCATTCATTACATTCATAACTGGCTAATACTGAATGTAACATCAGTGATGTGTTAGCTAAAGTTAGTAGTTAATGTGTATCCCTGATCACAAAGTTGTTCTTTCAGTTTGATGAACTTCCATCACATATTTCCATAGATAATTTTTGAATTTCCACAGGTGAATGAAAAATCAGGTGTTTCAAAAGTTCCTTGGTTAGAGAGGAAGAAAAGACACAAGGTCACAAAGCTTTCTTGCTGAAAGGGACAGTACTGAAATACTTAAATAGGAATTAAATAAAATGTGTGAATGAAAAATGAGTAAATGGAGTAAAATGAATAGAAATCATCATTTGCATCTCACAAATCTTCTGTAATACTGTTTTTTGTTGGGGCAGGTTGAAATTACTTTAGGGCCGGCCAATTTCATACCCACTGGCCCAATTTCAAACACTGAAATAATGTTTGCTATAAACTCCACCCAAGAACTGCTTACAAAGTAAACAAAGTAATAAACTGATTATGCAACCCCAAGTGTGAGACTGAAAGTATCCTTTGGACTCAAACACCATTTTGCAGAAACAGAAGTCAGAAGAAGGAGGTCAAAGAAGAAACAAAATGGAATAAAATATCTGAGTAAGTTTTATTGTTGGATTGTGATGGGGATTTAAAAGAAGCTAAAGAGGGCTGTGAAGAGGAATGGGAATATAGAGGTATAATATCATAAAGACACTTAGGGCCAGATTTAATAAAGGATTGCAACTTCTTTTCAGGCGTAAAGTTTACTGGTTTGTCTTCTCCAGATTGGCTGGTCACCTCCTGGTTATATATCATATCCTGTCTAAGGTGACCATGGCACTCCCCTTATCTGTCAGTTTTATAAGATTCTGTGTTGTATGCCAGTTACTGCAGTGCTTGGTTAGTATTACGGTTAGGTTGGGAAAAATTCCTTTTTAAGTTCCTCCTTCGGGGGCACCTTGGGAAAGATAAGTTTCACTGGCTATTCATTGTGCCAAAGCATTGAAGGGAAGAGTTTGAACCCTGGTATATTGAATTCATTATGTGTGGTGATTGATTTTTTTCTTAGTCTTCGCTGGAATTTGGTGTTTAGTTTTAATATCCACTGTTTCTCTATTCTATGTTTATCTTCTGTTGTCACATTAACTTTTGTTTCTAGGCCCAGTGGTGCCTGCTTTTTCAAAAAAAAAAAAAAACATTGTTGATATACTAATCTTTACCCCTGCCCACCCAATACTTGGTGGCCCCTGGTTGTGTTCCGGAACTTTGGTAAATAGACATCCGGTCCACACTTCGTAATTAAAACCCAATGAGTTTATCTGTGTGTGTGTGTGTGTGTGTGTGTGTGTTTATTCAATAAGTTGTTATTTATGTGTTTACTGCTCGGCTGATCTGGGTCAGAAACCTCTTGTGGTGCAAGCTGCTCAGACATGGACCAGAATCGTGATACAGGGGGAGCCATCTCTAAAATGGGTCTCACAGAGGAGCCAAAGACCAGCACTGGAACCCTCAGCTCTGACAGAATCAGGTATGAACTCATGAATCAGATATTTTATGTTACACAGTGTTTTTCACTGTTGCTTAGTACATACTACGTATCTGTTTCTTAAATAATACACGTAGGTGTGGTTGGGGTGTATCATGTTACATTCAGGTTTTGGTGGATTTACTGTAACTGTGCTAAGATAAAGAAGTTAACTAAAAGCTCTGCCTCCATGTGCTGTGAGTTACACCTGCAGTAAGAGGATGAGGTTAACTGGAAGCTCTGCCTCCATGTGCTGTGAGTTAGAGCTGCAGTAAGAGGATGAGGTTAACTGGAAGCTCTGTCTCCATGTGCTGTGAGTTAGAGCTGCAGTAAGAGGATGAGGTTAACTGGAAGCTCTGTCTCCATGTGCTGTGAGTTAGACCTGCAGTAAGAGGATGAGGTTAACTGGAAGCTCTGTCTCCAGTTACTGTGAGTTAGAGCTGCAGTAAGAGGATGAGGTTAAGTGGAAGCTCTGCCTCCATGTGCTGTAAGTTAGAGCAGCAGTAAGAGGATGAGGTTAACTGGAAGCTCTGTCTCTTTGCGCTGTGAGTTAGACCTGCAGTAAGAAGATGAGGTTAACTACAAGCTCTGTCTCCATGTGCTGTGAGGTAGACCTGCAGTAAGAGGATGAGGTTAACTGGAAGCTCTGCCTCCATGTGCTGTGAGTTAAAGCGGCAGTAAGAGGATGAGGTTAACTGGAAGCTCTGTCTCCATGTGCTGTGAGGTAGACCTGCAGTAAGAAGATGAGGTTAACTAGAAGCTCTGTCTCCATGTGCTGTGAGTTAGAGCGGCAGTAAGAGGATGAGGTTAACTGGAAGCTCTGCCTCCATGTGCTGTGAGTTAGAGCTGCAGTAAGAGGATGAGGTTAACTGGAAGCTCTGTCTCCATGTGCTGTGAGTTAGAGCTGCAGTAAGAGGATGAGGTTAACTGGAAGCTCTGTCACCAGTTACTGTGAGTTAGAGCTGCAGTAAGAGGATGAGGTTAACTGGAAGCTCTGCCTCCATGTGCTGTGAGTTAGAGCTGCAGTAAGAGGATGAGGTTAACTGGAAGCTCTGTCTCCATGTGCTGTGAGTTAGAGCTGCAGTAAGAGGGTGAGGTTAACTGGAAGCTCTGTCTCCAGTTACTGTGAGTTAGAGCTGCAGTAAGAGGATGAGGTTAACTGGAAGCTCTGTCTCTATGTACTGTGTGTTAGACCTGCAGTAAGAGGATGAGGTTAACTGGAAGCTCTGTCTCCATGTGCTGTGAGTTAGAGCTGCAGTAAGAGGATGAGGTTAACTGGAAGCTCTGTCTCCATGTGCTGTGAGGTAGACCTGCAGTAAGAAGATGAGGTTAACTAGAAGCTCTGTCTCCATGTGCTGTGAGTTAGAGCGGCAGTAAGAGGATGAGGTTAACTGGAAGCTCTGCCTCTATGTGCTGTGAGTTAGACCTGCAGTAAGAAGATGAGGTTAACTACAAGCTGTGTCTCCATGTGCTGTGAGTTAGAGCTGCAGTAAGAGGATGAGGTTAACTGGAAGCTCTGTCTCTATGTGCTGTGAGTTACACCTGCAGTAAGAAGATGAGGTTAACTACAAGCTCTGTCTCCATGTGCTGTGAGTTAGAGCTGCAGTAAGAGGATGAGGTTAACTGGAAGCTCTGTCTCCATGTGCTGTGAGTTAGAGCTGCAGTAAGAGGGTGAGGTTAACTGGAAGCTCTGTCTCCAGTTACTGTGAGTTAGAGCTGCAGTAAGAGGATGAGGTTAAGTGGAAGCTCTGCCTCCATGTGCTGTAAGTTAGAGCAGCAGTAAGAGGATGAGGTTAACTGGAAGCTCTGTCTCTTTGCGCTGTGAGTTAGACCTGCAGTAAGAAGATGAGGTTAACTACAAGCTCTGTCTCCATGTGCTGTGAGGTAGACCTGCAGTAAGAGGATGAGGTTAACTGGAAGCTCTGCCTCCATGTGCTGTGAGTTAAAGCGGCAGTAAGAGGATGAGGTTAACTGGAAGCTCTGTCTCCATGTGCTGTGAGGTAGACCTGCAGTAAGAAGATGAGGTTAACTAGAAGCTCTGTCTCCATGTGCTGTGAGTTAGAGCGGCAGTAAGAGGATGAGGTTAACTGGAAGCTCTGCCTCCATGTGCTGTGAGTTAGAGCTGCAGTAAGAGGATGAGGTTAACTGGAAGCTCTGTCTCCATGTGCTGTGAGTTAGAGCTGCAGTAAGAGGATGAGGTTAACTGGAAGCTCTGTCACCAGTTACTGTGAGTTAGAGCTGCAGTAAGAGGATGAGGTTAACTGGAAGCTCTGCCTCCATGTGCTGTGAGTTAGAGCTGCAGTAAGAGGATGAGGTTAACTGGAAGCTCTGTCTCCATGTGCTGTGAGTTAGAGCTGCAGTAAGAGGGTGAGGTTAACTGGAAGCTCTGTCTCCAGTTACTGTGAGTTAGAGCTGCAGTAAGAGGATGAGGTTAACTGGAAGCTCTGTCTCTATGTACTGTGTGTTAGACCTGCAGTAAGAGGATGAGGTTAACTGGAAGCTCTGTCTCCATGTGCTGTGAGTTAGAGCTGCAGTAAGAGGATGAGGTTAACTGGAAGCTCTGTCTCCATGTGCTGTGAGGTAGACCTGCAGTAAGAAGATGAGGTTAACTAGAAGCTCTGTCTCCATGTGCTGTGAGTTAGAGCGGCAGTAAGAGGATGAGGTTAACTGGAAGCTCTGCCTCTATGTGCTGTGAGTTAGACCTGCAGTAAGAAGATGAGGTTAACTACAAGCTGTGTCTCCATGTGCTGTGAGTTAGAGCTGCAGTAAGAGGATGAGGTTAACTGGAAGCTCTGTCTCTATGTGCTGTGAGTTACACCTGCAGTAAGAAGATGAGGTTAACTACAAGCTCTGTCTCCATGTGCTGTGAGTTAGAGCTGCAGTAAGAGGATGAGGTTAACTGGAAGCTCTGTCTCCATGTGCTGTGAGTTAGAGCTGCAGTAAGAGGGTGAGGTTAACTGGAAGCTCTGTCTCCAGTTACTGTGAGTAAGAGCTGCAGTAAGAGGATGAGGTTAACTGGAAGCTCTGTCTCCATGTGCTGTGAGGTAGACCTGCAGTAAGAAGATGAGGTTAACTAGAAGCTCTGTCTCCATGTGCTGTGAGTTAGAGCGGCAGTAAGAGGATGAGGTTAACTGGAAGCTCTGCCTCTATGTGCTGTGAGTTAGACCTGCAGTAAGAAGATGAGGTTAACTACAAGCTGTGTCTCCATGTGCTGTGAGTTAGAGCTGCAGTAAGAGGATGAGGTTAACTGGAAGCTCTGTCTCTATGTGCTGTGAGTTAGACCTGCAGTAAGAAGATGAGGTTAACTACAAGCTCTGTCTCCATGTGCTGTGAGTTAGAGCTGCAGTAAGAGGATGAGGTTAACTGGAAGCTCTGTCTCCATGTGCTGTGAGTTAGAGCTGCAGTAAGAGGGTGAGGTTAACTGGAAGCTCTGTCTCCAGTTACTGTGAGTTAGAGCTGCAGTAAGAGGATGAGGTTAACTGGAAGCTCTGTCTCCATGTGCTGTGAGTTAGAGCTGCAGTAAGAGGGTGAGGTTAACTGGAAGCTCTGTCTCCAGTTACTGTGAGTTAGAGCTGCAGTAAGAGGATGAGGTTAACTGGAAGCTCTGTCTCCATGTGCTGTGAGTTAGAGCTGCAGTAAGAGGGTGAGGTTAACTGGAAGCTCTGTCTCCAGTTACTGTGAGTTAGAGCTGCAGTAAGAGGATGAGGTTAACTGGAAGCTCTGTCTCTATGTACTGTGTGTTAGAGCTGCAGTAAGAGGATGAGGTTAACTGGAAGCTCTGTCTCCATGTGCTGTGAGTTAGAGCTGCAGTAAGAGGATGAGGTTAACTGGAAGCTCTGTCTCCATGTGCTGTGAGGTAGACCTGCAGTAAGAAGATGAGGTTAACTAGAAGCTCTGTCTCCATGTGCTGTGAGTTAGAGCGGCAGTAAGAGGATGAGGTTAACTGGAAGCTCTGCCTCTATGTGCTGTGAGTTAGACCTGCAGTAAGAAGATGAGGTTAACTACAAGCTGTGTCTCCATGTGCTGTGAGTTAGAGCTGCAGTAAGAGGATGAGGTTAACTGGAAGCTCTGTCTCTATGTGCTGTGAGTTACACCTGCAGTAAGAAGATGAGGTTAACTACAAGCTCTGTCTCCATGTGCTGTGAGTTAGAGCTGCAGTAAGAGGATGAGGTTAACTGGAAGCTCTGTCTCCATGTGCTGTGAGTTAGAGCTGCAGTAAGAGGGTGAGGTTAACTGGAAGCTCTGTCTCCAGTTACTGTGAGTTAGAGCTGCAGTAAGAGGATGAGGTTAACTGGAAGCTCTGTCTCCATGTGCTGTGAGTTAGAGCTGCAGTAAGAGGGTGAGGTTAACTGGAAGCTCTGTCTCCAGTTACTGTGAGTTAGACCTGCAGTAAGAAGATGAGGTTAACTACAAGCTGTGTCTCCATGTGCTGTGAGTTAGAGCTGCAGTAAGAGGATGAGGTTAACTGGAAGCTCTGTCTCTATGTGCTGTGAGTTACACCTGCAGTAAGAAGATGAGGTTAACTACAAGCTCTGTCTCCATGTGCTGTGAGTTAGAGCTGCAGTAAGAGGATGAGGTTAACTGGAAGCTCTGTCTCCATGTGCTGTGAGTTAGAGCTGCAGTAAGAGGGTGAGGTTAACTGGAAGCTCTGTCTCCAGTTACTGTGAGTTAGAGCTGCAGTAAGAGGATGAGGTTAACTGGAAGCTCTGCCTCCATGTGCTGTGAGTTAGAGCTGCAGTAAGAGGATGAGGTTAACTGGAAGCTCTGTCTCCATGTGCTGTGAGTTAGACCTGCAGTAAGAGGATGAGGTTAACTGGAAGCTCTGTCTCTATGTACTGTGTGTTAGACCTGCAGTAAGAGTCTTTTATGAAGTGAAATGGAAACTCTTATTCAGACTAAATCCACATTTAGTTTTTCTGTCTTTCTAGTTGTCTCTTCACCTTCAGTGACAAATTGTATTTTGGATGTCAGTATACTATAGTGCTCTACCACAATTATGGTGTCACTGTATTTAAATCCAAAAAGGAAAATGGTTTCTCCCAGTGTTTAATGTCACAGTTTTGCGCACAACCAAGTTACTTGTGTAGAATGAATATGTTTAGTTGAACACCTTGAGAACAGTCTCGGTTAATGTCTACAGACAGCTGGTGACAACTTGAAATAATGGGCTGTTTTCACCTCCATTTGCTGAATGAAGTATCAATACAGATACACAATGTCAATATTCTCTAATAGGGTCCAGCAGGAAAGAGCAGTGTCACCTGTACCCAGCTGTCTGTCCATGAGGAGTGACGACTCAATGCACCAACCGATAGTTTTCAGTGGAGGATTCACAGGTGATCCAAGGTAAATAAACCACCTCATATAAATACTCTGTCATACTTAGGTGTAGTTGGGGTGTATCATGTTACATTCAGGTTTTGGAGGATGTACTGTAACTGTGCTAAGATAAAGAAGTTAACTAGAAGCTCTGTCTGTGTGTCTGTGTCTGTGCTGTGAGTTAGAGCAGCAGTAAGAGGATGAGGTTAAGTGGAAGCTCTGTCTCCATGTGCTGTGAGTTAGAGCTGCAGTAAGAGGATGAGGTTAACTGGAAGCTCTGCCTCCATGTGCTGTAAGTTAGAGCAGCAGTAAGAGGATGAGGTTAACTGGAAGCTCTGTCTCTTTGCGCTGTGAGTTAGACCTGCAGTAAGAAGATGAGGTTAACTACAAGCTCTGTCTCCATGTGCTGTGAGGTAGACCTGCAGTAAGAGGATGAGGTTAACTGGAAGCTCTGCCTCCATGTGCTGTGAGTTAAAGCGGCAGTAAGAGGATGAGGTTAACTGGAAGCTCTGTCTCCATGTGCTGTGAGGTAGACCTGCAGTAAGAAGATGAGGTTAACTAGAAGCTCTGTCTCCATGTGCTGTGAGTTAGAGCGGCAGTAAGAGGATGAGGTTAACTGGAAGCTCTGCCTCTATGTGCTGTGAGTTAGACCTGCAGTAAGAAGATGAGGTTAACTACAAGCTGTGTCTCCATGTGCTGTGAGTTAGAGCTGCAGTAAGAGGATGAGGTTAACTGGAAGCTCTGTCTCTATGTGCTGTGAGTTACACCTGCAGTAAGAAGATGAGGTTAACTACAAGCTCTGTCTCCATGTGCTGTGAGTTAGAGCTGCAGTAAGAGGATGAGGTTAACTGGAAGCTCTGTCTCCATGTGCTGTGAGTTAGAGCTGCAGTAAGAGGGTGAGGTTAACTGGAAGCTCTGTCTCCAGTTACTGTGAGTTAGAGCTGCAGTAAGAGGATGAGGTTAACTGGAAGCTCTGTCTCCATGTGCTGTGAGTTAGAGCTGCAGTAAGAGGGTGAGGTTAACTGGAAGCTCTGTCTCCAGTTACTGTGAGTTAGACCTGCAGTAAGAAGATGAGGTTAACTACAAGCTGTGTCTCCATGTGCTGTGAGTTAGAGCTGCAGTAAGAGGATGAGGTTAACTGGAAGCTCTGTCTCTATGTGCTGTGAGTTACACCTGCAGTAAGAAGATGAGGTTAACTACAAGCTCTGTCTCCATGTGCTGTGAGTTAGAGCTGCAATAAGAGGATGAGGTTAACTGGAAGCTCTGTCTCCATGTGCTGTGAGTTAGAGCTGCAGTAAGAGGGTGAGGTTAACTGGAAGCTCTGTCTCCAGTTACTGTGAGTTAGAGCTGCAGTAAGAGGATGAGGTTAACTGGAAGCTCTGCCTCCATGTGCTGTGAGTTAGAGCTGCAGTAAGAGGATGAGGTTAACTGGAAGCTCTGTCTCCATGTGCTGTGAGTTAGACCTGCAGTAAGAGGATGAGGTTAACTGGAAGCTCTGTCTCTATGTACTGTGTGTTAGACCTGCAGTAAGAGTCTTTTATGAAGTGAAATGGAAACTCTTATTCAGACTAAATCCACATTTAGTTTTTCTGTCTTTCTAGTTGTCTCTTCACCTTCAGTGACAAATTGTATTTTGGATGTCAGTATACTATAGTGCTCTACCACAATTATGGTGTCACTGTATTTAAATCCAAAAAGGAAAATGGTTTCTCCCAGTGTTTAATGTCACAGTTTTGCGCACAACCAAGTTACTTGTGTAGAATGAATATGTTTAGTTGAACACCTTGAGAACAGTCTCGGTTAATGTCTACAGACAGCTGGTGACAACTTGAAATAATGGGCTGTTTTCACCTCCATTTGCTGAATGAAGTATCAATACAGATACACAATGTCAATATTCTCTAATAGGGTCCAGCAGGAAAGAGCAGTGTCACCTGTACCCAGCTGTCTGTCCATGAGGAGTGACGACTCAATGCACCAACCGATAGTTTTCAGTGGAGGATTCACAGGTGATCCAAGGTAAATAAACCACCTCATATAAATACTCTGTCATACTTAGGTGTAGTTGGGGTGTATCATGTTACATTCAGGTTTTGGAGGATGTACTGTAACTGTGCTAAGATAAAGAAGTTAACTAGAAGCTCTGTCTGTGTGTCTGTGTCTGTGCTGTGAGTTAGAGCAGCAGTAAGAGGATGAGGTTAAGTGGAAGCTCTGTCTCCATGTGCTGTGAGTTAGAGCTGCAGTAAGAGGATGAGGTTAACTGGAAGCTCTGCCTCCATGTGCTGTAAGTTAGAGCAGCAGTAAGAGGATGAGGTTAACTGGAAGCTCTGTCTCTTTGCGCTGTGAGTTAGACCTGCAGTAAGAAGATGAGGTTAACTACAAGCTCTGTCTCCATGTGCTGTGAGGTAGACCTGCAGTAAGAGGATGAGGTTAACTGGAAGCTCTGCCTCCATGTGCTGTGAGTTAAAGCGGCAGTAAGAGGATGAGGTTAACTGGAAGCTCTGTCTCCATGTGCTGTGAGGTAGACCTGCAGTAAGAAGATGAGGTTAACTAGAAGCTCTGTCTCCATGTGCTGTGAGTTAGAGCGGCAGTAAGAGGATGAGGTTAACTGGAAGCTCTGCCTCCATGTGCTGTGAGTTAGAGCTGCAGTAAGAGGATGAGGTTAACTGGAAGCTCTGTCTCCATGTGCTGTGAGTTAGAGCTGCAGTAAGAGGGTGAGGTTAACTGGAAGCTCTGTCTCCAGTTACTGTGAGTTAGAGCTGCAGTAAGAGGATGAGGTTAACTGGAAGCTCTGTCTCCATGTGCTGTGAGTTAGAGCTGCAGTAAGAGGGTGAGGTTAACTGGAAGCTCTGTCTCCAGTTACTGTGAGTTAGAGCTGCAGTAAGAGGATGAGGTTAAGTGGAAGCTCTGTCTCTATGTACTGTGTGTTAGACCTGCAGTAAGAGGATGAGGTTAACTGGAAGCTCTGTCTCCATGTGCTGTGAGTTAGTGTAGCACCTGAAAAGATAAGTTGTTTTGTTGTGCATTGATATTGTAGTTTATTCACTTTTTGTTCAGTGGTACCAGTAATGTTTGGTTATTTTGGATTGGGTATGTATAATTGCGCCCGACAGCAGGGGGCAGTGTGGAACTGGCCGTCTGAAAGCACCGCGAGCTAAGTAGCAGGAGAAGAAGTGTGTGAAGTGGAGAGACGAAGCTCCTGAGAAAAAAAGAAAGTTGCGCTCGGTGATACAGTGACAGCTTGTCGTTAAATGTTTTGCCAGCCCGGCCGTGAATAATAAAACTGAACTGATTCCACACCAAACTGTCGTACATTGAGTGGTGTAACAATTTGGAGGTTCCACCGAGATAAAGTTAGTTATTATTTCACGGCTGAGGACGTTTTCAACTCCGGAAAAACGCGGTAGCGTCGGACGTGTGTATGCAGCAATTCAGCTAAGTGAGCTAACGTTAGCTACAGGTAACAGCTGAAGTAGAGCTAGACGACACAGTCTCGTTTTGTTGTTTTTTCAAGTGTTGACGAGTTAAACGTTACAAGCGAGATGTTGGAGCACCGAGAAGAGTTTCTGTTGGAAATAGAAGCTAAACTGCTTGGACTTACTGTGAAAGGACTACACAGAGTCTGTGAGTATTGTAAAATAGCTGGAAAAGACTCTGAGGACATTAAAAACAAAACTCGCCGTTCGTTGGTTAAGCACATAGTAAAGTTTTGTGAACGTGAAGACTTTCTTGAGCGGGAAGATGAAGGCATGTCTGTGCTTTTGGAGCTAAACGACACAATCCGCGCGCTGCGGCATGATCTAGTGAAGACCGATGACGCGGGAATAGCGCCACTCTCATCTTCACCTGCGGCCGGGGAGGGGGAGGAACAGACCGCAAGTTTGGCTCAGCCCGCGTCTGGACAACAGGGAGACCGCACACTGCTCTTGCCGTCGCTTGAGCCACAGGTATTCCAGGACACAGCGCGGGGCAGAGACCCCATAAGCAACAGCTGCTGTGCTTCCAATGGATTTAGAAAGGACTTTAGGATAAATGGACATGTTGGTGAGTCAACTTCGAAAGACACTTTGAGCTTTAGCAGCCTTGAACATCAAATCGAAGGTGGAATAAGGAAGGGCTATCCAGAAATTGAAATTACAGAAGCTGTGGTACGTGCTGTAAATCCTGGCTTGAAACTGAGGAGCTATCTAGAGGGGAAAAAAGATCTCACCCTAGCCACTCTCAGACAAATATTAAGAGCCCACTATGCGGAAAAGGATGCAACTGTACTGTATCAACAACTGACAAAAGCTGTACAGGGACCGGGTGAAACTGCACTTGATTTTCTGGTCCGAGTACTTGATCTGCGCCAAAAGGTCCTGTTTGCATCTGAGCGTGCCCAATCTGGCCTGAAATATAACAAAGAGCTAGTTTATAGCCAATGTTTTCAGTCCGTCATGACAGGCTTGTCAAATGACAACATAAGAGCAGAGATGAGGATGTACCTGCAGGATGACCACAGTAGTGATGAGCTGCTTCTGCAAAAAATGCAGATTGCCCAACACAATGAACATGAGAGGACTCAAAAGATGAAAGCCACAAATAAAGTCACTCATAGGGCAAGTCTGAGCACAGTAGAGAGAGGCGAGGATGAAAATGACCCTTTGACAACCACAGTTTCAGCTAAACCGAACAAACCGATTAAAGAGAATTCCCTATTTGCAAAGATGGAGGAGAGTAATACAGCAATTAGGGAGCTCACAGGCCAAGTAGCATCCCTTGTGCAAACTGTCCAGCATGGTAGAAAAGCTGTTGATGATGGCCAAACCAAAACTGCAGCTTTTAGGAGACCTCAGAGACGATGTGTAGCCTGTCAGCAGGACAAAAAGGACTGCAACCACTGTTTTAAGTGCGGTAGTGACACACATTGGGCGAGAGGCTGCAGAGTAGGGGGCAGACAGAAACCATCGGGAAACTAGCAGAGGTTGTGACAGAGGGACGTGCCATGACCTCAGAGTTAAAGTCCCAAAATGACGCCAAGCTGAACCCGCAAACAGAGCCTGTAAACCTGTGCGCAGTGAAGGGGGAAAGAAAAAAACTGCCTACTCAGTACCCTTCAGCATCCTCAAAGTCAAATGTTAAACTTAAAGGAGACAAATCCTCTGACTCACACAACCCTTTTACGAAACGCAAGCGAGTTGCACAGTTGATTGGCAAAAGGTGTCTTGTCTGGTGCAACATGAACAGTGTAAAGACTCAAGCCTTGTGGGACACAGGAGCACAAGTGTCCATCATGAGTGAGACATGGAAATCTCAAAACTTACCTGATTTAGGAATCCGTCCCATCAGTGAACTGTTAAATGATGATGAACTGCTGGTCCTGAGAGCTGCAAATGGCTCAGAAATCCCCTTTCAGGGCTGGGTACCAGTTAGTTTCAGTCTGTGTGATCCAAAAGCTAGAGAAGCAATGTCTGATGAGATAGTAGTTCCAGTACTAGTGAGTAGGGACATAGTGCAGAGGCCCATAATAGGGTTTAATGCCATTGTGGAGATGTGGAGAAACAGAGAGGATCAGGTTCAGCTGAGTGAAAGTATTGCAATGCTCAGAAATTCACTAAGGCTAGGATCAGGGAAGGCTGAGGCATTGCTAAACCTCATTCAGTGGGCTACAAATGAGAATGTTACTGAGAATGTACCTGTCAGAACAGGACGCACATCTTTTGTAATTCCAGGGGGACAAATTAAGTGTATCACCTGCCCTGTCAAAACAGGTCTGAAAGTAAAAACCGAAATGCTCTTCGAACCTGAGGAAGACCTGTCACTGGATGAAGGAATCAGAATCACCAGTCAGCTGATAAATGTTTCCTGCTCCTCACATAAAGCCAACATTTATGTGGAAAATACCACACAACATGACATCACATTACCAAGTAAAATTGTGATAGGGAGCATACAGAGAATAACAGACTGTTACCCGGTGCAGCCAGAGGAACACCAGATTAATCCTGTAGTTGTTGAAACTTCTCAGACTCCACCATGCTCCACCTCAGAGCTGTCCCAAGGTGATCCCCATGGCAAACTGTTTGATCCACCTGTCAGTGTGGACCACTTGACCGGTGAGCAACAAGCAGTGGTCAGACAAATGCTCAGGGAGGAATCAGGAGCATTCGCCAGTCACAAAGATGACATAGGCTACATTAAAAACTTAAAAATGGACATTAAGCTAACTGATGAGGTCCCAGTAACCAAAACATACAATGCCATACCTCGCCCATTGTATGACGAGGTCAAGAACCACATCCAGGACTTGTTAAATAAAGGCTTCATCCGCAAATCCACCTCTTCATATGCAGCTGCAGTGGTTTGTGTGAGAAAGCGAGACGGGAGCCTAAGACTTTGTATTGACTACAGGGGGCTTAATAAAAAGACAATCCCAGATAGGCACCCCATACCACGCATACAGGAGATACTTGATGGTCTTGGTGGAAATGCTTGGTTCAGTGTGCTGGACCAAGGCAAAGCTTATCATCAAGGAAGTGTTAGTGAGGACTCAAAGAAATTCACAGCCTTCACCACCCCATGGGGACTGTATGAATGGAACAGGATCCCATTTGGCCTTACAAATGCACCCTCAACATTCCAGCGCAGTATGGAAGAGAGTCTGGTAGGTCTCAGAGACAAAATATGCATTCCATACTTGGACGATGTCTTAGTCTACAGTAAAACATTCCCACAGCATGTACAGGATGTGAGGTCTGTCCTCAAACGACAGCAAGCTTGGGGAATTAAACTGAGGCCAGACAAATGTGACCTGTTCAAAAATGAAGTCCGCTATGTTGGTAAGGTGATCTCAGCTGAAGGCTACAGGATGGACAGGAAAGAAATAGAAGCTGTGCAAGCGCTAAAGGCAAAACCCCCTACAAATATCAAAGAGCTGCGCAAACTTCTGGGTTTCCTGGGGTACTATAGAAGCTATGTGCAGGATTTTTCTCGCCATGCAAAATGCCTGTATGACCTACTTTCAGTAGATGTAACCCCAAATCCTGTGTCAAAGCCTACCCTCCGGTCAGCAGGGGCGGGACAGCTCCCCCCACATCAGAAAATAATATGGAATGACACTCACCAGGAAGCTCTGAGCTATTTAGTTGATGTTCTGACTAACCCACCTGTAATGGCTTATCCAAGGTTTGAAGATCCATTCATTCTTCATGTGGACGCTTCAGAACAGGGACTGGGAGCAGTCTTGTATCAGAGGCAGGAAGGCAGACTCAGAGTGATTGGGTATGGCTCACGAACGTTGACACCAGCAGAAAAAAACTACCACTTACATTCAGGAAAGCTTGAGTTTTTAGCACTCAAATGGGCTGTTACAGACAGGTTTAGAGACTATTTGTTTTACGCTCCCTCTGTAACAGTATACAGTGACAACAATCCAGTTACTTATGTTTTGAGTACAGCTAAACTGAACGCGACTGGACATCGCTGGGTGTCTGAGCTTGCTGACTTCAACATAACACTGAAGTATCGTCCCGGAAAAACAAATACAGATGCAGATTTCCTGTCTCGCACGCCTGTGAGTATGGACTCTTATATGAGTGAGTGCACAGAGCAGTGCTCCCCTGAAACTTTAAGTGTAATATTCAGCACAGTTGAAACACAAAAACAACATGAAGTAGACTGGATCTCAGCCATTACTTGCAGCCCACATGTTCAGGAGTTAGCTGCAGATAACCAGCCAGATGTAAAAGTAACTCAGCAAGAGTTACTACAAACACAGTTGCAAGACTCTGTCATATCCCGTGTACTCCAGTTGAAAGCATCTGGTGAAAAACCAGACAGAAAGGTCATGAATATGGAAACAGCAAAAACTAGACAACTGCTACATGAATGGAAAAGACTGCATGTTTCCCGAGAAGGCCTGTTGAAGCGCAAAACTGCAACCTATACTCAAATTGTGCTTCCAGAAAAGTACAAAGAGCTTGTGTACAAGTACCTTCATTGTGAAATGGGACACCTAGGGGTAGAGCGCGTAGTACACCTTGCTAGGCAGAGGTTTTATTGGCCTGGGATGCAAAAAGATATTGAGTTTTTTATAACCCAGGTCTGTAAATGCAACATCCAGAAAAAACCTGCGGTGCATAGCAGAGCTCCCATGTGTCATATACCTGCAACAGCGCCCTTTGAAATTGTCTCTGTAGATTATCTTCACCTTGAAAAAAGCAGGGGAGGGTATGAGTATATTTTAGTGATAATTGACAACTTTACTAAGTTTGCCCAGGCTTACCCAACCCGTAACAAATCAGGCAAAACGGCAGCAGAAAAAATCTTTAATGATTTTTCTCTCAAATTTGGGTTCCCTGCTAAAATACATCACGATCAAGGCAAAGAATTTGAGAACCAGATGTTCAGACGGTTGCAAAAATACACTGGCATGACCAACTCAAAGACAACCCCCTATCATCCACAAGGGAACCCAGCCGAAAGATTTAATCGCACCTTGTTGTCAATGCTGCGGACCTTGGATGAGGAGAAAAAGGGAAATTGGAGTGACTATGTGGGTAAAGTTGTAAACGCTTACAACTGCACAACCAGTGAGGCAACAGGATATTGTCCTTTCTACTTGCTTTTCGGTAGAAATCCTCGTTTGCCAATTGACTTGATATTTGGCATTAATGAGGAGGAAGGATGTAATTCACACCAGGAATATGCTCAAAAATGGCAGCAGCAAATGAAAGAAGCATATGACATAGCATCCAAAACCATCAAAAAGACTACAGCAAGAGGAAAAACATATTATGACCAAAAAAGACAAAGTTCAGTGCTTTCCCCAGGTGACAGGGTCCTCGTGAGAAATATGTCAGAGCGTGGGGGACCAGGAAAGCTGCGCTCTTATTGGGAGGATCAAATACACATCGTGGTCTCTCGAAAAGGAAAAGACAGCCCAGTATATGAGGTAAAACCTGAACGTGGCACAGGGAGGGGCAGAATCCTCCATCGCAACATGTTAATGCCATGTAATGCTTTGCCACTTCAAGAAACACCTCAAAGCACTGTCAGAGGACAAAATCCTCATATTCAACAAAGGAAGAGACACACAAACAGTGAATCCAATGAAGCATCAGAGGACTCAGAGAGTTCAGATGAGGAGGAATGTTACTGGGCTCATAGACTGAGGCACCATCACTGCCAGCCTGGAGAGAAAAACAATGCACATCCCATTACTCTTGAAACAGAACCTCAGCCTGAACTTAATGCAGAAGCAGAAGAGTTCAGAATGGAGACTCCAGTAGAAATGTTTGTGGACAATGACTTTATGGAAAATTCCACAAGTGAACATGACACTCCAGAGGTCACCCACACTGTTCAGTCTGCGGACCTGCCTAGCACAGAGGAGACAGAGCCTCCTGACACACAGCCACGCAGGTCACAGAGAGAAAGAAGACCTAAAGAGACATTAACATATGAATCATTAGGCCAACCTACTCAGCGTGTGGTGGGGCTACACACTAACCCAATGTATGTTAATACACTGGCACCAGTATATGGACAATATAGTGTGCCCTGGCTACCTTCACACATGTTTGGAACGCACCTAGCTTATCCTACTGTTGTTCCTGCAGGATACTACTGATAAACTGGTAATGCTCACTATGGACTGTGGCAGATTATTCTGTGAAGAGTGGACACAGTAATATGGACTATTTGTGAACTGAGTGGGTACTGTCCATTATGTGTGTCATGGGACAATAAGGACTGAGATAACCAAAGTGAAAAGAGTTTTAGTCATAACCTAGATAGTTAGAATTAAGTTATGACATTGGAATAATGTAAATGGAATGGTTTCAGTATATGTATAAGTGTATAAGTCAGAAGTCTCCATGGAGTATATAGTGAGATGATAGAAATGATTTTGTCTCATTTTGAATTTGTCAGCATTAATGTAGTACTGTACTATTGCTACAACTGCTCAGGGGTAGACTATTATTAAGTCTAAACACTGTAGTGTTAGTTAAGAGTGGAGTGTGATGAGATCACATGATACACAGTAGTAATGTACTCTTATGGTACAAACCATTGAAATGCACTGAAATCCATTTATTTTGTTCTAACTTTCAAAAGAAAGCTATTGCCATTATTTGATGTGTCATAATTTATAGTGTTACCTGTAAGTTTGGAATTATAAGTTGAGTATTGATATTACATTCCATAGTCAGAAGTGTACTGTAAATGTATGTCAATGTTGAGGACAACATTTATTTTGCAGGGGAGGATTGTAGCACCTGAAAAGATAAGTTGTTTTGTTGTGCATTGATATTGTAGTTTATTCACTTTTTGTTCAGTGGTACCAGTAATGTTTGGTTATTTTGGATTGGGTATGTATAATTGCGCCCGACAGCAGGGGGCAGTGTGGAACTGGCCGTCTGAAAGCACCGCGAGCTAAGTAGCAGGAGAAGAAGTGTGTGAAGTGGAGAGACGAAGCTCCTGAGAAAAAAAGAAAGTTGCGCTCGGTGATACAGTGACAGCTTGTCGTTAAATGTTTTGCCAGCCCGGCCGTGAATAATAAAACTGAACTGATTCCACACCAAACTGTCGTACATTGAGTGGTGTAACATTAGACCTGCAGTAAGAGGATGAGGTTAACTGGAAGCTCTGTCTCTATGTACTGTGTGTTAGACCTGCAGTAAGAGTCTTTTATGAAGTGAAATGGAAACTCTTATTCAGACTAAATCCACATTTAGTTTTTCTGTCTTTCTAGTTGTCTCTTCACCTTCAGTGACAAATTGTATTTTGGATGTCAGTATACTATAGTGCTCTACCACAATTATGGTGTCACTGTATTTAAATCCAAAAAGGAAAATGGTTTCTCCCAGTGTTTAATGTCACAGTTTTGCGCACAACCAAGTTACTTGTGTAGAATGAATATGTTTAGTTGAACACCCTGAGAACAGCCTCGGTTAATGTCTACAGACAGCTGGTGACAACTTGAAATAATGGGCTGTTTTCACCTCCATTTGCTGAATGAAGTATCAATACAGATACACAATGTCAATATTCTCTAATAGGGTCCAGCAGGAAAGAGCAGTGTCACCTGTACCCAGCTGTCTGTCCATGAGGAGTGACGACTCAATGCACCAACCGATAGTTTTCAGTGGAGGATTCACAGGTGATCCAAGGTAAATAAACCACCTCATATAAATACTCTGTCATACTTAGGTGTAGTTGGGGTGTATCATGTTACATTCAGGTTTTGGAGGATGTACTGTAACTGTGCTAAGATAAAGAAGTTAACTGGAAGCTCTGTCTCCATGTGCTGTGAGTTAGAGCTGCAGTAAGAGGATGAGGTTAAGTGGAAGCTCTGTCTCCATGTGCTGTGAGTTAGAGCTGCAGTAAGAGGATGAGGTTAACTGGAAGCTCTGTCTCCATGTGCTGTGAGTTAGAGCAGCAGTAAGAGGATGAGGTTAACTGGAAGCTCTGTCTCTTTGCGCTGTGAGTTAGACCTGCAGTAAGAAGATGAGGTTAACTACAAGCTCTGTCTCCATGTGCTGTGAGGTAGACCTGCAGTAAGAGGATGAGGTTAACTGGAAGCTCTGTCTCTATGTACTGTGTGTTAGACCTGCAGTAAGAGGATGAGGTTAACTGGAAGCTCTGTCTCCATGTGCTGTGAGTTAGAGCTGCAGTAAGAGGATGAGGTTAACTGGAAGCTCTGTCTCCATGTGCTGTGAGGTAGACCTGCAGTAAGAAGATGAGGTTAACTAGAAGCTCTGTCTCCATGTGCTGTTAGTTAGAGCGGCAGTAAGAGGATGAGGTTAACTGGAAGCTCTGCCTCTATGTGCTGTGAGTTAGACCTGCAGTAAGAAGATGAGGTTAACTACAAGCTGTGTCTCCATGTGCTGTGAGTTAGAGCTGCAGTAAGAGGATGAGGTTAACTGGAAGCTCTGTCTCTATGTGCTGTGAGTTACACCTGCAGTAAGAAGATGAGGTTAACTACAAGCTCTGTCTCCATGTGCTGTGAGTTAGAGCTGCAGTAAGAGGATGAGGTTAACTGGAAGCTCTGTCTCCATGTGCTGTGAGTTAGAGCTGCAGTAAGAGGGTGAGGTTAACTGGAAGCTCTGTCTCCAGTTACTGTGAGTTAGAGCTGCAGTAAGAGGATGAGGTTAACTGGAAGCTCTGCCTCCATGTGCTGTGAGTTAGAGCTGCAGTAAGAGGATGAGGTTAACTACAAGCTCTGTCTCCATGTGCTGTGAGGTAGACCTGCAGTAAGAGGATGAGGTTAACTGGAAGCTCTGCCTCCATGTGCTGTGAGTTAAAGCGGCAGTAAGAGGATGAGGTTAACTGGAAGCTCTGTCTCCATGTGCTGTGAGGTAGACCTGCAGTAAGAAGATGAGGTTAACTAGAAGCTCTGTCTCCATGTGCTGTGAGTTAGAGCGGCAGTAAGAGGATGAGGTTAACTGGAAGCTCTGCCTCCATGTGCTGTGAGTTAGAGCTGCAGTAAGAGGATGAGGTTAACTGGAAGCTCTGTCTCCATGTGCTGTGAGTTAGAGCTGCAGTAAGAGGATGAGGTTAACTGGAAGCTCTGTCACCAGGTACTGTGAGTTAGAGCTGCAGTAAGAGGATGAGGTTAACTGGAAGCTCTGCCTCCATGTGCTGTGAGTTAGAGCTGCAGTAAGAGGATGAGGTTAACTGGAAGCTCTGTCTCCATGTGCTGTGAGTTAGAGCTGCAGTAAGAGGGTGAGGTTAACTGGAAGCTCTGTCTCCAGTTACTGTGAGTTAGAGCTGCAGTAAGAGGATGAGGTTAACTGGAAGCTCTGTCTCTATGTACTGTGTGTTAGACCTGCAGTAAGAGGATGAGGTTAACTGGAAGCTCTGTCTCCATGTGCTGTGAGTTAGAGCTGCAGTAAGAGGATGAGGTTAACTGGAAGCTCTGTCTCCATGTGCTGTGAGGTAGACCTGCAGTAAGAAGATGAGGTTAACTACAAGCTCTGTCTCCATGTGCTGTGAGGTAGACCTGCAGTAAGAGGATGAGGTTAACTGGAAGCTCTGCCTCCATGTGCTGTGAGTTAAAGCGGCAGTAAGAGGATGAGGTTAACTGGAAGCTCTGTCTCCATGTGCTGTGAGGTAGACCTGCAGTAAGAAGATGAGGTTAACTAGAAGCTCTGTCTCCATGTGCTGTGAGTTAGAGCGGCAGTAAGAGGATGAGGTTAACTGGAAGCTCTGCCTCCATGTGCTGTGAGTTAGAGCTGCAGTAAGAGGATGAGGTTAACTGGAAGCTCTGTCTCCATGTGCTGTGAGTTAGAGCTGCAGTAAGAGGATGAGGTTAACTGGAAGCTCTGTCACCAGTTACTGTGAGTTAGAGCTGCAGTAAGAGGATGAGGTTAACTGGAAGCTCTGCCTCCATGTGCTGTGAGTTAGAGCTGCAGTAAGAGGATGAGGTTAACTGGAAGCTCTGTCTCCATGTGCTGTGAGTTAGAGCTGCAGTAAGAGGGTGAGGTTAACTGGAAGCTCTGTCTCCAGTTACTGTGAGTTAGAGCTGCAGTAAGAGGATGAGGTTAACTGGAAGCTCTGTCTCTATGTACTGTGTGTTAGACCTGCAGTAAGAGGATGAGGTTAACTGGAAGCTCTGTCTCCATGTGCTGTGAGTTAGAGCTGCAGTAAGAGGATGAGGTTAACTGGAAGCTCTGTCTCCATGTGCTGTGAGGTAGACCTGCAGTAAGAAGATGAGGTTAACTAGAAGCTCTGTCTCCATGTGCTGTGAGTTAGAGCGGCAGTAAGAGGATGAGGTTAACTGGAAGCTCTGCCTCTATGTGCTGTGAGTTAGACCTGCAGTAAGAAGATGAGGTTAACTACAAGCTCTGTCTCCATGTGCTGTGAGTTAGAGCTGCAGTAAGAGGATGAGGTTAACTGGAAGCTCTGTCTCTATGTGCTGTGAGTTACACCTGCAGTAAGAAGATGAGGTTAACTACAAGCTCTGTCTCCATGTGCTGTGAGTTAGAGCTGCAGTAAGAGGATGAGGTTAACTGGAAGCTCTGTCTCCATGTGCTGTGAGTTAGAGCTGCAGTAAGCAGGTGAGGTTAACTGGAAGCTCTGTCTCCAGTTACTGTGAGTTAGAGCTGCAGTAAGAGGATGAGGTTAACTGGAAGCTCTGTCTCCATGTGCTGTGAGGTAGAGCTGCAGTAAGAAGATGAGGTTAACTAGAAGCTCTGTCTCCATGTGCTGTGAGTTAGAGCGGCAGTAAGAGGATGAGGTTAACTGGAAGCTCTGCCTCTATGTGCTGTGAGTTAGACCTGCAGTAAGAAGATGAGGTTAACTACAAGCTGTGTCTCCATGTGCTGTGAGTTAGAGCTGCAGTAAGAGGATGAGGTTAACTGGAAGCTCTGTCTCTATGTGCTGTGAGTTACACCTGCAGTAAGAAGATGAGGTTAACTACAAGCTCTGTCTCCATGTGCTGTGAGTTAGAGCTGCAGTAAGAGGATGAGGTTAACTGGAAGCTCTGTCTCCATGTGCTGTGAGTTAGAGCTGCAGTAAGAGGGTGAGGTTAACTGGAAGCTCTGTCTCCAGTTACTGTGAGTTAGAGCTGCAGTAAGAGGATGAGGTTAACTGGAAGCTCTGTCTCCATGTGCTGTGAGTTAGAGCTGCAGTAAGAGGGTGAGGTTAACTGGAAGCTCTGTCTCCAGTTACTGTGAGTTAGAGCTGCAGTAAGAGGATGAGGTTAACTGGAAGCTCTGTCTCCATGTGCTGTGAGTTAGAGCTGCAGTAAGAGGGTGAGGTTAACTGGAAGCTCTGTCTCCAGTTACTGTGAGTTAGAGCTGCAGTAAGAGGATGAGGTTAACTGGAAGCTCTGTCTCTATGTACTGTGTGTTAGAGCTGCAGTAAGAGGATGAGGTTAACTGGAAGCTCTGTCTCCATGTGCTGTGAGTTAGAGCTGCAGTAAGAGGATGAGGTTAACTGGAAGCTCTGTCTCCATGTGCTGTGAGGTAGACCTGCAGTAAGAAGATGAGGTTAACTAGAAGCTCTGTCTCCATGTGCTGTGAGTTAGAGCGGCAGTAAGAGGATGAGGTTAACTGGAAGCTCTGCCTCTATGTGCTGTGAGTTAGACCTGCAGTAAGAAGATGAGGTTAACTACAAGCTGTGTCTCCATGTGCTGTGAGTTAGAGCTGCAGTAAGAGGATGAGGTTAACTGGAAGCTCTGTCTCTATGTGCTGTGAGTTACACCTGCAGTAAGAAGATGAGGTTAACTACAAGCTCTGTCTCCATGTGCTGTGAGTTAGAGCTGCAGTAAGAGGATGAGGTTAACTGGAAGCTCTGTCTCCATGTGCTGTGAGTTAGAGCTGCAGTAAGAGGGTGAGGTTAACTGGAAGCTCTGTCTCCAGTTACTGTGAGTTAGAGCTGCAGTAAGAGGATGAGGTTAACTGGAAGCTCTGTCTCCATGTGCTGTGAGTTAGAGCTGCAGTAAGAGGGTGAGGTTAACTGGAAGCTCTGTCTCCAGTTACTGTGAGTTAGACCTGCAGTAAGAAGATGAGGTTAACTACAAGCTGTGTCTCCATGTGCTGTGAGTTAGAGCTGCAGTAAGAGGATGAGGTTAACTGGAAGCTCTGTCTCTATGTGCTGTGAGTTACACCTGCAGTAAGAAGATGAGGTTAACTACAAGCTCTGTCTCCATGTGCTGTGAGTTAGAGCTGCAGTAAGAGGATGAGGTTAACTGGAAGCTCTGTCTCCATGTGCTGTGAGTTAGAGCTGCAGTAAGAGGGTGAGGTTAACTGGAAGCTCTGTCTCCAGTTACTGTGAGTTAGAGCTGCAGTAAGAGGATGAGGTTAACTGGAAGCTCTGCCTCCATGTGCTGTGAGTTAGAGCTGCAGTAAGAGGATGAGGTTAACTGGAAGCTCTGTCTCCATGTGCTGTGAGTTAGACCTGCAGTAAGAGGATGAGGTTAACTGGAAGCTCTGTCTCTATGTACTGTGTGTTAGACCTGCAGTAAGAGTCTTTTATGAAGTGAAATGGAAACTCTTATTCAGACTAAATCCACATTTAGTTTTTCTGTCTTTCTAGTTGTCTCTTCACCTTCAGTGACAAATTGTATTTTGGATGTCAGTATACTATAGTGCTCTACCACAATTATGGTGTCACTGTATTTAAATCCAAAAAGGAAAATGGTTTCTCCCAGTGTTTAATGTCACAGTTTTGCGCACAACCAAGTTACTTGTGTAGAATGAATATGTTTAGTTGAACACCTTGAGAACAGTCTCGGTTAATGTCTACAGACAGCTGGTGACAACTTGAAATAATGGGCTGTTTTCACCTCCATTTGCTGAATGAAGTATCAATACAGATACACAATGTCAATATTCTCTAATAGGGTCCAGCAGGAAAGAGCAGTGTCACCTGTACCCAGCTGTCTGTCCATGAGGAGTGACGACTCAATGCACCAACCGATAGTTTTCAGTGGAGGATTCACAGGTGATCCAAGGTAAATAAACCACCTCATATAAATACTCTGTCATACTTAGGTGTAGTTGGGGTGTATCATGTTACATTCAGGTTTTGGAGGATGTACTGTAACTGTGCTAAGATAAAGAAGTTAACTAGAAGCTCTGTCTGTGTGTCTGTGTCTGTGCTGTGAGTTAGAGCAGCAGTAAGAGGATGAGGTTAAGTGGAAGCTCTGTCTCCATGTGCTGTGAGTTAGAGCTGCAGTAAGAGGATGAGGTTAACTGGAAGCTCTGCCTCCATGTGCTGTAAGTTAGAGCAGCAGTAAGAGGATGAGGTTAACTGGAAGCTCTGTCTCTTTGCGCTGTGAGTTAGACCTGCAGTAAGAAGATGAGGTTAACTACAAGCTCTGTCTCCATGTGCTGTGAGGTAGACCTGCAGTAAGAGGATGAGGTTAACTGGAAGCTCTGCCTCCATGTGCTGTGAGTTAAAGCGGCAGTAAGAGGATGAGGTTAACTGGAAGCTCTGTCTCCATGTGCTGTGAGGTAGACCTGCAGTAAGAAGATGAGGTTAACTAGAAGCTCTGTCTCCATGTGCTGTGAGTTAGAGCGGCAGTAAGAGGATGAGGTTAACTGGAAGCTCTGCCTCTATGTGCTGTGAGTTAGACCTGCAGTAAGAAGATGAGGTTAACTACAAGCTGTGTCTCCATGTGCTGTGAGTTAGAGCTGCAGTAAGAGGATGAGGTTAACTGGAAGCTCTGTCTCTATGTGCTGTGAGTTACACCTGCAGTAAGAAGATGAGGTTAACTACAAGCTCTGTCTCCATGTGCTGTGAGTTAGAGCTGCAGTAAGAGGATGAGGTTAACTGGAAGCTCTGTCTCCATGTGCTGTGAGTTAGAGCTGCAGTAAGAGGGTGAGGTTAACTGGAAGCTCTGTCTCCAGTTACTGTGAGTTAGAGCTGCAGTAAGAGGATGAGGTTAACTGGAAGCTCTGTCTCCATGTGCTGTGAGTTAGAGCTGCAGTAAGAGGGTGAGGTTAACTGGAAGCTCTGTCTCCAGTTACTGTGAGTTAGACCTGCAGTAAGAAGATGAGGTTAACTACAAGCTGTGTCTCCATGTGCTGTGAGTTAGAGCTGCAGTAAGAGGATGAGGTTAACTGGAAGCTCTGTCTCTATGTGCTGTGAGTTACACCTGCAGTAAGAAGATGAGGTTAACTACAAGCTCTGTCTCCATGTGCTGTGAGTTAGAGCTGCAGTAAGAGGATGAGGTTAACTGGAAGCTCTGTCTCCATGTGCTGTGAGTTAGAGCTGCAGTAAGAGGGTGAGGTTAACTGGAAGCTCTGTCTCCAGTTACTGTGAGTTAGAGCTGCAGTAAGAGGATGAGGTTAACTGGAAGCTCTGCCTCCATGTGCTGTGAGTTAGAGCTGCAGTAAGAGGATGAGGTTAACTGGAAGCTCTGTCTCCATGTGCTGTGAGTTAGACCTGCAGTAAGAGGATGAGGTTAACTGGAAGCTCTGTCTCTATGTACTGTGTGTTAGACCTGCAGTAAGAGTCTTTTATGAAGTGAAATGGAAACTCTTATTCAGACTAAATCCACATTTAGTTTTTCTGTCTTTCTAGTTGTCTCTTCACCTTCAGTGACAAATTGTATTTTGGATGTCAGTATACTATAGTGCTCTACCACAATTATGGTGTCACTGTATTTAAATCCAAAAAGGAAAATGGTTTCTCCCAGTGTTTAATGTCACAGTTTTGCGCACAACCAAGTTACTTGTGTAGAATGAATATGTTTAGTTGAACACCTTGAGAACAGTCTCGGTTAATGTCTACAGACAGCTGGTGACAACTTGAAATAATGGGCTGTTTTCACCTCCATTTGCTGAATGAAGTATCAATACAGATACACAATGTCAATATTCTCTAATAGGGTCCAGCAGGAAAGAGCAGTGTCACCTGTACCCAGCTGTCTGTCCATGAGGAGTGACGACTCAATGCACCAACCGATAGTTTTCAGTGGAGGATTCACAGGTGATCCAAGGTAAATAAACCACCTCATATAAATACTCTGTCATACTTAGGTGTAGTTGGGGTGTATCATGTTACATTCAGGTTTTGGAGGATGTACTGTAACTGTGCTAAGATAAAGAAGTTAACTAGAAGCTCTGTCTGTGTGTCTGTGTCTGTGCTGTGAGTTAGAGCAGCAGTAAGAGGATGAGGTTAAGTGGAAGCTCTGTCTCCATGTGCTGTGAGTTAGAGCTGCAGTAAGAGGATGAGGTTAACTGGAAGCTCTGCCTCCATGTGCTGTGAGTTAGAGCTGCAGTAAGAGGGTGAGGTTAACTGGAAGCTCTGCCTCCATGTGCTGTAAGTTAGAGCAGCAGTAAGAGGATGAGGTTAACTGGAAGCTCTGTCTCTTTGCGCTGTGAGTTAGACCTGCAGTAAGAAGATGAGGTTAACTACAAGCTCTGTCTCCATGTGCTGTGAGGTAGACCTGCAGTAAGAGGATGAGGTTAACTGGAAGCTCTGCCTCCATGTGCTGTGAGTTAAAGCGGCAGTAAGAGGATGAGGTTAACTGGAAGCTCTGTCTCCATGTGCTGTGAGGTAGACCTGCAGTAAGAAGATGAGGTTAACTAGAAGCTCTGTCTCCATGTGCTGTGAGTTAGAGCGGCAGTAAGAGGATGAGGTTAACTGGAAGCTCTGCCTCCATGTGCTGTGAGTTAGAGCTGCAGTAAGAGGATGAGGTTAACTGGAAGCTCTGTCTCCATGTGCTGTGAGTTAGAGCTGCAGTAAGAGGGTGAGGTTAACTGGAAGCTCTGTCTCCAGTTACTGTGAGTTAGAGCTGCAGTAAGAGGATGAGGTTAACTGGAAGCTCTGTCTCCATGTGCTGTGAGTTAGAGCTGCAGTAAGAGGGTGAGGTTAACTGGAAGCTCTGTCTCCAGTTACTGTGAGTTAGAGCTGCAGTAAGAGGATGAGGTTAAGTGGAAGCTCTGTCTCTATGTACTGTGAGTTAGAGCTGCAGTAAGAGGATGAGGTTAACTGGAAGCTCTGCCTCCATGTGCTGTGAGTTAGAGCTGCAGTAAGAGGATGAGGTTAACTACAAGCTCTGTCTCCATGTGCTGTGAGTTAGACCTGCAGTAAGAGGATGAGGTTAACTGGAAGCTCTGTCTCTATGTACTGTGTGTTAGACCTGCAGTAAGAGTCTTTTATGAAGTGAAATGGAAACTCTTATTCAGACTAAATCCACATTTAGTTTTTCTGTCTTTCTAGTTGTCTCTTCACCTTCAGTGACAAATTGTATTTTGGATGTCAGTATACTATAGTGCTCTACCACAATTATGGTGTCACTGTATTTAAATCCAAAAAGGAAAATGGTTTCTCCCAGTGTTTAATGTCACAGTTTTGCGCACAACCAAGTTACTTGTGTAGAATGAATATGTTTAGTTGAACACCCTGAGAACAGCCTCGGTTAATGTCTACAGACAGCTGGTGACAACTTGAAATAATGGGCTGTTTTCACCTCCATTTGCTGAATGAAGTATCAATACAGATACACAATGTCAATATTCTCTAATAGGGTCCAGCAGGAAAGAGCAGTGTCACCTGTACCCAGCTGTCTGTCCATGAGGAGTGACGACTCAATGCACCAACCGATAGTTTTCAGTGGAGGATTCACAGGTGATCCAAGGTAAATAAACCACCTCATATAAATACTCTGTCATACTTAGGTGTAGTTGGGGTGTATCATGTTACATTCAGGTTTTGGAGGATGTACTGTAACTGTGCTAAGATAAATAAACAGCTGAATATGAGTTCATTCCAGTATCAGTATGTGTGTTAGTGCTTCTAGTCACATTCAAGGGTAGTCATTATTATTATTGTTATTATTATTATTATTATTACTACTCCTATTATTATTATTGTTATTGATTGTAATTACAGTGCTATGCCATTAATTTGCAATGCATTCTGCTAGGGAAGCATACCTGGTCACACATGTGACTGAATACTTACTGTGTAGCATTGTGTTGGGCTGGAGGGGTGTCTTGGTGTAAATATTCATGTATTATATTTCTGTTTTGGGTATATAAATAATCCTGAGTAATTTATTTGAGGGTTAGTCCATGTCAAATCGCCATGGCCTGTCTCAGATCTTTGAGCCACTTTTCTTGATGGCACATAATTATTTCAAAGATGTTTTAGCATATTTTTTGAAAAAAAAAAAAAAAAAAGGTGATTGGTCACATAGAAAAAATACATCAATTTTGTTTTTATAGATGTGTTTTGTACATTTCATAATTTCAAAACTATGACTCAGATTTGGACCAGTTTTGGTCTTCATTTTGTGTTTACAGATGTGTTTTCTGTTATCTTATTTTCTAATGTATGACTCAGAATTGAACCACATTTGGTCCACATGATAACAAGCACAAATTCACAATAGCTAGGACTGCATACACTAATAAAACAAAAAAACACTCTCTGCTGAGTGTAATGACGGCCACAAGAGTGTACAACAAACAGTTTATGAGTTATGAAAGGGGGCATGGCTAAAGGGTAGGGGGCGGAGCAAACTAACACCAATAAAAAAGGAACTCTGCCGAGTTCAGTGATGCCTCCCACAAGAGTCTACCACAAATAGGTTCATGAGTTATGGAAGGGGGTGTGTCTAAAGTGTAGGGCCAAATGTCTGTATGTATGTGTATGTCTGTCTATCTGCATGTGTATGTGTGTGTTTGCCCATGTTATGTGAAGTTACGATCCTTTTTGTTATAGGCCCCTCCCACTGCCACACCCCCTTTTTTGCCAATTGGCACTGAACAGTTAATCAGCTGTCCTTTGGCTCATGACCAACCTTTCCACAAAATCTTGTGAATCCATTTGGAAATTATGCACCTTTTTGTGATAAACCACTCCTACTGCCATGACCCTTTTATCCAATTGGCATGAATAAAAACACACACCTTCATATACACACACACACACACGCACACACACACACACATACACTTGACCTCCATGGTCAATTTCAGCTTCCTAGGGAAAAAACTGTTGCCACCAAAGGGTGGGGAAATTTTTGTGGACCGACCAACCAGCCAAACGAGCGACCTAGGGCTCCTGGTCATAGCTAATAAAGATTAGGAGAATCAAAAACAGCAACCAATAACTTTTAATCAACACTCTAATCCCCAAAAGGTGATATTTATCTATACAGTTAATTTTATTTCTGTATCTCTGAAATGTTTAATCAAGTTCATCTTATCCAGATAATTTCTCAAACCATAGATGATTGTCGTGGAGGAAATACAAGATTACTTTCACAATTTTAGTTGGTTTTAGTCCAAACATCTTTGAATGTCAATCTTAATATAATATAATATAATATAATATAATATAATATAATATAATATAATATAATATAATATAATATAATCCACATAAACCCAAGATATAAAAACAATACATCTTAATTGCATTCTGTAATTATTACATGCTTGAAGATGCATTATTCACATTTCTATAATACCATTATTGGCCTGACTTCAGTTTGGTAATTGCATTTACTATGAAAGTTCTTTTCAAAAACATTTTAGGTTGTACCAACATGTGAAGCACAGGGTCAGCAGTGGACCCATACCCCAACTGTATATTTATGTTGTCACATCCACTTTCAGTCAAGCTGCAGAAACCATATATCTGATTCCTCACCATCTTTGTAGGGTTCAGCAGAAATCAGCAGTGTCCAGCTGTCTGGAAGAGAGGAGTCCAGAGACAAAAGTCCAGAGCATGAATTTAATACTCACAAAAAAGGTGTGATCTCTTTATATTTTCTATGTATTAATCATCATGGGTTTGGCTAGGAGACTATGTTATTCTCTCTTTTCAGGTCATAACTATGAGCAATACTAGCTTCTTAATCCAATGTGGTGTAACTGTGCCCAAATTCAAAGGAAATACTTTTCTAAAACCAATGGTCATTTACTATTTGTGGTAATTTAAACCTGATACAGATCATTCAAAACTGAAACTGTGTCTGCTACTTATCTTCACCTCTTCATGTGTTCATTCAATTTACTCTGATATAGCACACCTCTTCATGTGTTCATTTAATTTACTCTGATACAGCATGTCTCTTCATATGTTCATTTCAGTTACTCTAATGCAGCACACCTCTTCATGTGTTCATTTCATTTACTCTGATACAGCATGTCTCTTCATATGTTCATTTCAGTTACTCTAATGCAGCACACCTCTTCATGTGTTCATTTAATTTACTCTGATACAGCACACCTCTTCATGTGTTCATTTCATTTACTCTGATACAGCACGTCTCTTCATGTGTTCATTTCAGTTACTCTGATACAGCACACCTCTTCATGTGTTCATTTCATTTACTCTGATACAGCACGCCTCTTCATGTGTTCATTTCAGTTACTCTGATATAGCACACCTCTTCATGTGTTCATTTCAGTTACTTTGATACAGCACACCTCTTCATGTGTTCATTTCAGTTACTCTGATATAGCACACCTCTTCATGTGTTCATTTCAGTTACTCTGATACAGCACACCTCTTTATGTGTTTATTTCAGTCACTGATACAGCACACCGCTTCTTATGTTCATTTCAGTCTCTCAAGGGCACTCTGATGAAGTTGAAGAAGGACGAGCAGAAACAGTTTCAGAATCTACTGAGTCAGCGTTACCCAGAATGCACTGAGATCCAAAAGGAGGACCTAGATTCCTTGTACATCGTGGAGAAGATGCTGGAGTGATATGGCAGTGAGAGGTCTCTGAAGATCACACTCCATGTCTTGAGGGACATGAACCAGAAGGATCTTGCTGACTCAATAGAGAGAGGTGAGCAGAAGAGTGATGTAATTAATGTACATTATAATTACACATATTTATATTTGCATACCAGAAACGCCAGTGATTTCTTCCACCTTTTCCCTGGTGGTGTTCTTATGTCACTATCTCTATATAGTGGCAGAGCAGGGTTGTAAATGCCAGGGAAGCTTGAGACAGCAATGATATGTTTCTTAGTCAGGCTCCTCTGAAATGCCTTAAAGTGAAAATGACCCTTTTCTCACATAAAGTATAAACAGTATTTTAAAAAATACACATATATATACATACATGCACACACAATTTGTGTGTGTGTGTGTGTATGTATATATATTACTAAAAAAAATATATAAGCAGTATTTGTAACAAAACATGATATATGCAAAAACATTTCTGCACCTTTTTAAATAGCCTCTTGTTTGAATGAAAATACGTGAAGCTCTGAGAGAGATGTGTGACGCACCAACACATCAACAGCCACAATTATTGCTGGAGAAGCATGTGACTCACTGAGTGATATGTGTGTCTGCGAGAGTGGTGTCACACTAAGGCATGAGTGTGTAACACATGATGAAAATCTGTCATGTTAGCACTTATTATTGATTGTTTTCTCTGAAATTGATTCCTCAAGGACAAAGTTTAAGATTATATTTCAAACCAGTTATGATGACATTATTTTCAAATGATCTCTCATTTTTACACTTCTCAGGTGAACTTATAATAAAAACCCAAATGATACTGAGAGCTAATCTGAAGAAGAAGTTTGAACTCATAATTGAAGGTTTGCCACAGCAAGGCCACCAAACCCTCCTAAATGAGATCTATACAGACCTCTACATCACAGAAGGAGGAGGTGGGGGGGTCAGTAATGAACATGAGGTCAGGCAGATTGAGACAGCATCCATAGGACAAACCACACAGGAGACTGCAATCCTCTGCAATGACATCTTTAAACCTTTACCTGGACAAGAGAAGCACATCAGAACTGTGCTTACAAAGGGCATTGCTGGAATTGGGAAAACTGTCTCTGTGCAGAAGTTCATTCTTGACTGGGCCGAAGGAAAATCCAATCAGGATGTTCATTTCATCTTTACTCTTCCTTTCCGAAATCTGAATTTGCAGAAAGAGCATGAACTCAGTCTGATGCAACTTCTTCAGCAGTACTTTCCACAACTGAAAGAGATTGAAAGTCTTGAACATGATGAAGTCAAAGTTGTGTTTATTTTTGATGGTCTGGATGAGTGTCGACTTCCTCTAGATTTCCAGAATAATGAGATCTGCTGTGATGTAACAAAGTCTGCATCAGTGGACGTGCTGCTGACCAACCTCATTAAGGGGAATCTGCTTCCCTCTGCTCTCCTCTGGATCACCTCCCGACCAGCAGCAGCCAATCAGATCCCACCTGAGTGGGTCCACCAGGTGACAGAGGTAAGAGGGTTCAATGACCCACAGAAGGAGGAGTACTTCATGAAGAGAATTAGCGATCAGAACTTGGCCAGCAGAATTATCTCACACCTAAAGTCATCCAGGAGTCTCTACATAATGTGTCACGTTCCAGTCTTCTGCTGGATTTCTGCCACAGTGCTGGAGACAATGTTGGGTGAAGCAGGTAGCAGAAAACTCCCCAAAACTCTGACTGAAATGTACACACACTACCTGCTCATTCAGACTAATAGGAAGAATGAGAAATATCATTGCACCAATGAGACAATCCAAAAGGATATGTCAAATACAGAAATGATCCTGAAACTGGGGAAGCTGGCTTTTGTACAGCTGGAAAAGGGAAATCTGATATTCTATGAAGAGGACCTGAGAGAGAGTGGCAGTGATGTCACTGAGGCTTCAGTCTACTCTGGGGTGTGCACAGAAATCTTTAAAGAGGAGTCTGGGTTGCATCAGGAGAAAGTCTACTGCTTTGTGCATCTGAGCATTCAGGAGTATCTGGCTGCCTTATTTGTGTTTCATTCCTGTGTAAATGAGAACAGAAATGAACTCAGCCCAGAAAAGTCAAGACCTGTTGGTGATAAAATGCAGCTGTCTGAATTACACCGGAGTGCGGTGGATCAGGCCTTACAGAGTAAGAATGGACACCTGGACCTTTTCCTCCGATTCCTCCTGGGCCTCTCACTGGATTCCATTCAGACTCTCTTAGGAGAACTACTGACACAGAAAGGAAACAGCTCACCTGCACCAGGCCAACTGATACAGACAGGTGTCAGATCACTTATACAGTCCTATGAAAAACAATCTAAGAAATCAGAAAGCAGATTAGGGAGCATAAAGGAAACAGTCAGGTACATTAAGCAAAAGACCAAACAGGAATCTTCAGCAGAGAGAACTATCAACCTGTTCCACTGTTTGAGTGAACTAAATGACAGCTCTCTAGTGAAGGAAATCCAGACTTCCCTGAGATCAGGAAGACTTTCTGATAAAGTACTGGAACCACACCAATGCTCAGCTCTGGCCTTTGTGTTACTGATGTCAGAGGAGGTCCTGGATGAGTTTGACTTGAAGACATATAACTCATCAGCAGCAGGTCATCAGAGACTGGTACCAGTAGTGAGGAACTGCAGGAAGGCCATGTAAGTACTGTTACATCATTAATAATGTATATTATTGGCACTAGAATTTTTATAAGCAGTCAGTTTATATTAATGGTGAAAATAAAGTACCATTAACAGTGTGTCAATAACCTAAGTCCATACCTGAAGAAAATCTTAATGCATGCTATTTTTTAAAGGTTTTTTGGGGGGGATTTATCCATTTTATTTGACAGTTATAGTAGAGAGAGACAGATAGCTAGGGGCCCAGGCCAGCTTTGTGCCGGGGCCACTGCAGTAAGGCCTTGGCCTTCGGTGGCATGCGCTCCACCAGATGAGCTACCAGGGTGCACCAATGCATGTTGTTTAAAAAAGTAATATTTTCTATGCCAAAGGCCCTAGAAGTTAAAATAAGTATTTTCCATGCTTAATCTTATTTAATAGTAATTAGTAATTGTAAGCCTACCTCATCTCTGTGAAATCCTGTAAATTTCAGAGAGTACACACTAACGTGCAGTTTGAAAGGGTGCACCCAAACTTGGTACTTGGGAAGTTCACACTTGTACAGCTAAACACCACTGCATTTAAACTGCAGTTAAGGCCATGTGGAACTGCAGTAAAGGCCAAATCAATGAACACTGAATTTAAAATGTACTAGACCTGCCAAATTGCCTGCATATATGACTGTGTGTGAGTCCAGGGTGTCTCCATACCTTTCACCCAGTGTATGCTAGGATGGGCTCCAGTCCCACATGAAACCCTGGATTGGAGAAGCAGGTATTGGACAGATATCAGTTTTTTATGTTTTACTTGTAGACTAGGAATAGGTTGATAGGGAAATAGCTGACACCAGCCAATATTCCTTGATTGCTGATTGCCTTTCATTTGCCTAATCATGACAGCTGGTTGCTTGACACAAAGTATGTGAGGTTATAAGGGTTTGTTATGGTTTAATGCCATTGAGGAAATGCATTGTACAATTCACTGGTGTTGTATTATCTTGTTTTTTTTTCATTCACAAGCAGCAACCCGTTTAATGTGTAGGTATATAAAAGCACTTGTGTGTGTGCTGCTGGTGAAAAAAGCCCTCAAAAGAACCAGGAGTGTTTGACTGTGGTTGACTAGTTCTTTCTACTCCTTAACTGACTTTAACAAGTTACTCCTTAACTGATTTTATCTGAGGTTACCATCAAGCCAACAACTCAGTTTTTAGAGTTCATTCAATCATCTCTGAGCAGGTTGAATCTGATTGAAGGGTTTTCACTGTGAAAGTAAGAAGCCATTATAACCAATGGAGCACAGCAGGGCTCGAGTTGAAGGGGGGGTGCGGGGGGATGCCATCCACCTTGGAAAAAATCTTGACCACAACCATCCCCCTTGTAAAATTGTATTCTCCCTTCCCATCCTCTTTGCTTTAGTGGAATTAGCTATGCTATTTATCGCCTAATCACAACCTCAGGGATATTTAAATGTCAATCTTGCTTCCACTGGCAGAAAAGGGCAATGCATAACATTTGTTCCAAAGTGAGGGTGAAAACATGATGTGTAATGTTTGCACTAGAGAATGTTGTTCTTGATTCTGTGGAAAAATTGAATGAATGAACGAATTCAAAATGAATGATAAAATATCCGTTTGGGTTCTAATGACATAAAGTTATTTGAGCTTAAATGTTGATGTGATCACCAAGAAAATGGCACCAGCTAACAAGCAGGTTAGACCAGAAATAGCCATAGTAGCTGACCAAAACCTAATCTGATGGTTTTTTGGAGTGAGCACCATCAATATTAAATGTTTGAAATCTTAAATTAACATTAACATTTTTAATAATATAATATCTCTTTTTTGCAGGCTGGATAGCTGTGGACTTACAAAGGAGTCCTGTGAAACTGTAAGCTCTGCCCTCCAGTTATCAAAGTCACCCCTGAGAGAGCTGCATCTCAGCGACAATAACCTGGGAGATTCAGGAGTGAAGCTGCTGTGTGCAGGACTGAAAAGTTCAAACTGTAACCTACAGACACTGGGGTGAGTACTGTTGTTCACTATGTAGCCTTTAGTAAATAGAATGAGTGATTATGGCTCTGTACAGACAAAGTCTCAACAGCTCCTTCTCTTTGATTGATCCTCTCTCCCCATGCCTTCCTTCTCTGTCCACATTGGTCTTATCACTCTCCTCTTACTCCTCTATCACAGCAAGGTAAAGCAGGATAAACCTCCATGGGTCTTAGGGTTGCCAGGTGTGTGGTTTATCACTAGAATGGAAGGTTTCTGTGAAGTCTGTACAGAGGCAGATCATGGGTGCTGGGTAAACACTGAATGACCATTCAGAACATTCATGCTCTCTGTCCAATCACAGTTCTTCATACTGCCACTATAACTCAAAACTCACTTCCTCTGTCTGATCACAGTTCTTCATACTGCCACTATGTACTAAAACTCACCCCCTCTGTCTAATCACAGCAATTTATATTCCCACCTCAAATTCCATCATACACAGACGATAAGTGGTGGTGAGCAGTATGTTTGATTCTTAGACCTGAAGCGCTGCTGTTGGAGAGAGTAGCGCAGACATCTTCACCAGAGCACTGCAGATATCATAATCCTCAAAATCACTCTTCATCAGTTAGAACCGTGAATATCATATTTTTGATCTTAAATGTTTCATTTTTAATAATGTAATATCTCTTTTTTGCAGGCTGGATAGCTGTGGACTCACAAAGAAGTCCTGTGAAACTGTAAGCTCTGCCCTCCAGTTATCAAAGTCACCCCTGAGAGAGCTGCACCTCAGCGACAATAACTTGGGAGATTTAGGAGTGGAGCTGCTGTGTGCAGGACTGAAAAGTTCAAACTGTAACCTACAGACACTGAGGTGAGTAGTGTTGTTCACTATGTAGCCTTTAGTAAATAGAATGAGTGATTATGGCTCTGTACAGACAAAGTCTCAACAGCTCCTTCTCTTTGATTGGTCCTCTCTCCCCCAGCCTTCTGTTGCTGTCCACATTAGTCCTATCAATCTCATCTTACTCCTCTATCACAGCAAGGTAAAGCAGGATAAACCTCCATGGGTCTTAGGGTTGCCAGGTGTGTGGGTTATCACTAGAATGGAAGGTTTCTGTGAAGTCTGTACAGAGGCAGATCATGGGTGCTGGGTAAACACTGAATGACCATTCAGAACATTCACTTCCTCTTTCCAATCACAGTTCTTCATACTGCCACTATATCCTAAAACTCACCCCCTCTGTCTAATCACAGCAATTTATATTCCCACCTCAAATTCCATCATACACAGACAATAAGTGGTGGTGAGCAGTATGTTTGATTCTTAGACCTGAAGCGCTGCTGTTGGAGAGAGTAGCGCAGACATCTTCACCAGAGCACTGCAGATATCATAATCCTCAATATCACTCTTCATCAGTTAGAACCGTGAACATCACATTTTTAATCTTAAATGTTTCATTTTTAATAATGTAATATCTCTTTTTTTGCAGGCTGAGCAGCTGTGGACTTACAAAGGAGTCCTGTGAAACTGTGAGCTCTGCTCTCCAGTCATCAAACTCACCCCTGAGAGAGCTGCATCTCAGCTACAATAACCTGGGAGATTCAGGAGTGGAACTGCTGTGTGCTGGAATGAAGAGTCTGAACTGTAAACTACAGAGACTGGGGTGAGTAGTGCTGTGTACTATGCAACATTTAGTTAGTATAAAGAGCGATTATGGCTCTATTCAGATAAATGTTCAACAGCTATTTCCCTCTCTACTCCTCTCTTCCAGTCATTGTGAAGGTGACATGCTGGATTGATATGGTTTCCTCATAGTGTGCCAGAACAGGGCAGAAAACAGCTTCTGTGTGTGATCTCAATTGGCTAGTTTCATGCGTATTTGTAGTGTGTTTGTGCTCTCTACATAGGCTGGGTTAGTGTATATTTATAATGAATTTGTGTGTTTGTATGTGTGTTGTCTCCTCCACAGGCTTGGTTGGTGTAATCTCACAGTGGGCTGCTGTGATAATCTGGCCTCAGTCCTGCGTTCTCCCCACTCAGAGCTGACAGATCTGGAGCTCAGAGACAACGAGCTGCAGAATTCAGGAGTGAGAGCGCTCTCTACTGGACTGGAGGACTCATGCTGTAAACTGAAGAGACTGGGGTGACTAACAAACACAAACCCCCTCTGTCATGAAGATTTGTGACTAAATATCCTAATAATGTTAATGATGTAGACTAAAGCTGACAATACTCTTTGTACAGTAAATCGTACATCAGCTAGACAAATTAGCATCTCTGCTTCTATAAGGTGTGTTTTTCCATCAGCACTAAAACAAATTCTATGTGTAGAAAGTAATACAATGCTGAATTCATACTATAAAAATGATGTACATTCACTATATTTAAAACATTAGTTAGTTCCTCAAACTAAGCAAAATGAACAACCAGCTCCTCCTCTTTAATGACAATAGTAAAGTATATACTACATCCTACTTATTCCACAGCCCTGCCATTATTTATTCTTATGATCTTGTGATATTTTATATTCAGCTTCTATAAGGTATATAATTCACAGCCATGTGTTTGGCAATGGTAAATACTAATAACACAGTCCTGTTATTTCATATTCAGCTTGAGGTGTTTTTTTTCCAGTGCTGGTCTCCTTCTCTCTGCAGGCTGTCAGGCTGTCGAGTCACAGAGAGAGGCTGTGATTCTCTGGCTTCAGCTCTGCGTTCAAACCCGTCATACCTGACAGAGCTGGATCTGAGCTACAATCACCCAGGAGTCTCAGGAGTGAGAGCGCTCTCTTCTGCTAAACTGGACACACTTACACTGCTGTAAGTACAGAGAGTTTCCACTCTGTACCTCATAGACACACTGCTGTAAGTACAGAGAGTTTCCACACTGCACCTCATAGACACACTGCTGTAAGTACAGAGAGTTTCCACACTGCACCTCATAGACACACTGCTGTAAGTACAGAGAGTTTCCACACTGCACCTCATAGACACACTGCTGTAAGTACAGAGAGTTTCCACACTGCCCCTCATAGACACACTGCTGTAAGTACAGAGCGTTTCCACACTGCACCTCATAGACACACTGCTGTAAGTACAGAGAGTTTCCACACTGCACCTCATAGACACACTGCTGTAAGTACAGAGAGTTTCCACACTGCACCTCATAGACACACTGCTGTAAGTACAGAGAGTTTCCACACTATACATTTCCAAACCATGTGTTACTTAGTCAATGACTGTTCTGCTGTTCCTGCAGTGTTGACCATAAAAGAGAGAGCAGGAATAAACCAGGACCCAAAAAATGTGAGTCTGTCCCCTCTGAAAACAATCCCTAATTTACTCACATTTCTCTCTACCTCTTAACTTGTTTACTTTTCCTTTTCAGTCCATCTTTCCCTCTTTTTTACAGTGTCCACATTTTCATATCTGTATATATGTCACTCCATACGTAGAGAGTACTAGAGTACTATTATGCCAGCATGTGTAGTAGTATAAGTGTGTGTTTTCCCCATATGGTTCCCAAACACACCCAAGTGTGCACACATACACATACTGTACATACAAATGCACCCCTGTTTCTCTTGTTCATTCACACAGCTCCAGTCACACACATGAGATAAATATTAATAATGATAATTAATCACATTCATGTCTGTGGTCTGCAGATACCTGTCAGCTCACACTGGATCCAAACACAGCTCACAGAGAGCTGTCACTATCTGGGAATAACAGGACGGTGACACGGGGGAGCAATAAGCAGCCATATCCTGATCATCCAGAGAGATTTGAGTATGACCCTCAGGTTTTGTGCAGAGAGAGTCTGTCTGGACGCTGTTACTGGGAGGCGGAGTGGATTGGGTCTGAGGATGAAGGGGTTTACATAGCAGTGGCATATAAAGGAATAAGCAGGAAAGAGGTGGGTGCTGACTGTATGTTTGGACAGAATAAAAACTCCTGGAGTCTGCACAGCTCTAAAGTAGGTTACTCTGTCAGGCACAATAAGAAGCTAACCATCTTGTCCACCCCACTCTCCCTCTACCGCAGAGTAGAACTTCCTGGTAGTTATGGAAATGTAGTGTTCGTGTACAGAGTAGGAGTGTGTGTAGACCGTCCAGCCGGTACTCTGTCCTTCTACAGCATCTCTGACACTGACACACTGACCCTCCTGTGCAGATTCCACACCAAATTCACTGAGCACAAACCCCTCTGTGCTGGGTTTTACCTTTCTGGACCTAACACCTCAGTGACCCTGTGCCAATTAGAGTAGAGACATACAAACACACACACCACACACACACACACACTCAATACACTAACACATACAAACTCCATGATATACGCATACACTCAAGTCGCTTCATCAACCACACATTTCAAACATACACACACACTTTGTCTCACAATTGTTATGACCTCGGTTGTAAGTGCTGTGCCCGTGTATGTGCATTACATATCTGTGCTTTGGGTCTGTGTGTGCATGTATGGATGTGTCTCAGAGGTGTGTTCCCCAGCCAGCGTTGGTGGATCCGTATCCAACATATTTTTACTAAAGAAGTGCCATTTTGGATTTGGTTATATGTATATGAATTTGGATTTTATTTATATACCCTTCACCTCTATGTAAATACTCTTTTGTACTGTTTGGGGGGTTGAGGTAGAGAACCTGGAGTGTTTCATTTTCACCCTTATTTTAAGCTATTTATAGTTTGTTAGGGAGTCAGGGCAGTAGTGTGCCTTTTGTTTTAGTTTTTTTTTGATAGGTTAGATAGACATTCCCCCTCAGAATTGTTTATAATTTTGGACTGGATGGCTCCCAAAGGTTATACCTGTTTGGTCACTGTAACTTTAAATAATCACAAGCTTTCTTGTTAATTAGTTGTCAATGATAGCTAAGACTGAACATTTGTTCAGCCTTTTTCTTTGACAATCACACCATCTGTAAGTCTGTAAACACTAGACTATGATCATGGCCTGAGTGGTCAAATATGAAAACATGTAACCCAGCTGAGCGATTGTTTAGACCTCAATACAATCACAGTTCCAAATGTGCCCAGTGTACACTCAATACAAATTAAATCCTTCATGTAACATGTTGAGAATTCATGATTTTTTTGCTTAGAATAAAACTGATATTGTAAATGTTCAATGTGTGTGTACTTTTTTCTTTATGAAAGATGCAGTTGCCATGTATAAGGAAAGTGTAATAGTAACACTAGGTGAGAGGGTCCAGTGCTTTTTATATATCCTGACCCCAGCAGACCCTGTCCTGAAGGAAAACCCTCTCAACACTCTTTAAGCATGAGGGGGGTGCCAGAATGTTCAGGTCCTGCAGACACATGTCTGTAATCCTCAGGAAGAGTGTGGTGTTGTACCTGGGTAATGTACACACTGCTCCCTCCCCCTTCTGAGTGTCCTGGACCAGTGCAGCCAGACCCTGTGTGTAAATGATGGTAACAATGTCTGGGACCACTCCACCCAATCATTTTTACTAGTAAGTAGAAGAAAGTGATCGTGAGTTACATTAAACCATGGTGCTTTCCAATAGTCAAAAATCTCCACTACCACCTTTTCTCCTCCATGCCCCAGAAACTGATCTTTTGTTCTTCCTCCGTCAAATTTTCCAGTATCATTGGAGAAAAATGAGGAAGCCTTCGAAATTATCTCCATCTCCTCCAGACGAATAATACATTGATGAATCAGTTCACAACTGGTCCAATTAAAAAAAAGGCCATCCCACATACCAAGAGAATCTAACTACTTAAAATTTCGAAAATAGGGGAGGGGATTTACCAAAACACATATAAATATCCAGTAAAATGACATCAGTGGGCAAACATTACCAGCTGGTTTTTCAAATATATCCCCATAAACACAATAATATGTCCACATTCTGAATTATGAATGGTAAGTTAACTATAGTAACAATAAGCATGTTATTGTAGTAGTGATTTATTTGCTTGTACATATGTCTTATGTTAAATCATGACTCCGAACATCAGAATGGGAAGATGCAACCTATTTGTAACTGACATTTATATATTTTGCTGCATGAAAAGGGTTGGCGACATGAGAAACATGATTAAGTATCTTCGGTATCAGTCAAAGTTACTACTTCATCCATGGACAACATCAATTATGACTACTGTTCCAATTTTCCTAATATCTCTTTGTTGTCACTTTCCTACACATGCTTCCAGGTAGGAGACAAGTGGTGGTGGAATGGAGGCAAGGAGAGAAACGTACTGGAAGGCACTGCTCGTGCTGCTATCACTAGGTTCAGGCCTTTTAGCGATGGATGTTTTGGAGAAAGACATTCAACAACCTTTTTGAGAGATAAGTTGGCCATTGCTTATTTGGTGATGTCAGAATCATGATGCTTGAAACGGCTGAACAACAATTATTTGATTGAAACCAGGAAATAACTAGTGGTGCCTAGTTGCTCAATCAAGTATTGGTGTCATGCCAACTCATTCTCTCCTCTCTAGGTTCCCATGTATGTATAAGGCTACAGATTAGGCTGTGACAGATATCTTTACTATGTGAAGTTAAAAACAATGCATAGTTTTATTCCAACTTGCTATACATTTCCAAAACGAAAAACAAAAATGTCACATTATGTAATATCATGATTTAAAATTACACTTTATCATAGGAATCACACATTGCTTTAAGTCACTGCTACTCTAAACTGACAAACTTAATTGGCTTTGAGAGACAAGTAGAGAAGTTGGCTGGGTTTTTCATCCTTTTGTAAATTTTGTTGGCTGTTTTTTTCAGTCTGCAGTACTAATCCTTTCTGAACCTTGAAATGTCACAGTTAGCAATACATTGTATAAAACAAAACAAATATGAAAATAAATGAGACAAAAGTTTTATGACTCTCTTGGAGTCAGAGTTAAGATTTGTCAGTCATCTGAGGAGTTCTCCTGGTACAGATGTCTCCAGCTAATGGAAAGTCTTCAGAAGGAGATGTTTAGCTTCTTTGCCATAAGCGTTTCCTGGTGGAGAGAGGTGGAGAGCTCTACAGCTTGCCGTCTTCAGGATCTAAAGAGGTATTTTGTGGTGATAGCTGAAAGGCGACATGGACCAAGGGACACAAACTCAGGCCCTGAAGGGTGGCCATGTATGCTGGTTTGGTGTGTTTGGTGTAAGTGCAGTGCTTCATTAAAGTCACTGATGGGTCCACACACCTAAAATTGGCTGCTGTTTGAAAGGAACCAACAAAAACTTGCAGCCCCTACAGCCTTCCAAGATTGGAGTTATACATGCAGACACTGCGGCCCTCCAGGACTGGAGTTCAACTTGCAGACACTTCGGCCATCCAGGCCTGGAATTAAACCTTCAGACACTGTGATCCTCCAGGACTGGAGTTTGAGATCCCTGACATATACATATTTCTGAGTTGTCCCTCAGACTTTCCTAGCAGAAGAATCCTGCTGTAGACTCTTGGAGGTCTCCAGGGCTTTCTGTATGTTTTGTGGAGAGATGTGGAAGCCGCCATTGGCCTCCCTCAGTTTCTCCTTGTGGCGTGCCTGCACTAGACCAAACACGATGGCTGCCAGCGTGTTGCGCCCCCCTGTGGTCCCACGGGTGTAGGGCCGGTCCGAGTTTGAGCAGCTGGACTTCTGGCCCCGGCTGCTGATGAAGTAGGTGCGAATGCGGCCCTGCTGCTCGCTCACACCCTTGATGAAGACCTCACCGCGGAACTCCAGGACGAAGCCCCAGCTGGCCAGGATCTTCTGTGTGGCCTCGGGCACCTGGATGCGCCCGCTCACCCCAGCGCTGTCCATGCGGCTGGCCAGGTTCACCGTCATGCCCCAGATGTCGTACTGCGGTTTGGTGGCACCGATCACCCCGGCAACCACAGGGCCGTGGGCGATACCTGCCGGTTGGCGAGTCCAGAGATAGAGGGATGGAGGGAGGGGGAAAGTCATTGGAACAGCACAGTAAGTACAGAGGAACTGCAGAGTTCTCTTTCATCAACATACTCAACTCCCGCTTATGAGGGCCATGGGGTACTTGCTACACCCTGATTTCACAAAATATTTGACCTGCAAGTGCTTGTGGGAAATGTTGAGACTTACCCACACGCAGCTGGAAGTTGTTGGAAGTGTGCTTGTTGATTTCTCGCAGGGTCTCCTGCATGGCCAGGGCGAACAGGACCAGCTCACACAGGTGATGCCACTCATCCCGAGTGTGTGACTAAAAAAAAAAACGGGTTCGATCATGGGGAGGAGCTGAGGGCAGCCATGGGTACATGCTGTATGTGTTTATTGCTGCAGAATTATAATACAGTATGCTAATGTGGTGTAATGGTTAAGGAGCTGGGCTTGTAATTAAGAAGTCACAGATTTTATTCCCAGAAAGGGTGTTGCTATTGTACCCTTAACCAAGAAACTTCTCCCAAATTGATTCATTGACATATCTAGCTGTATAAATGGATAAAATTTAACCTGCGTAAAAGTCGCTCTGAATAAGGGCGTCTACTAACTGGAGTCTTTGTTTTATCTACACCAGTAATTCATACATCCCTGTTGTTGTATTTTTTTTTTTACATTTTTGTTTTGTATTTTATGTTCTTTATTTTCTCAAAGTTTTGACACCCAGATAATGCACATAACACATCACTCATAATACAATCATTACTTATACTTATGGGATATACTTACCTTCCTATCAGGTGAAAGGCCTGAGGCCGCCATGTAGCAGCTGCCAATAGTTTTGATTTTTTCGATGTCGTTAAAATATGACTCCTCCAGCAGCTATAGCATACAGAGAGAGGTTATTAGCACTGTAATTTAACAATTCAAACAGCTCAACAGCACCTGAATTTACAGCAGAACCAAGGTATGGACTAACTGGTCAAGCAAGCAGAGCACAAACCTGGAAGTAGGAAACAACTTGTCATAGCAGCCACAAAAAAGCTTTAAGTGGGCCATTCAGTTTTTAATATGTATCACTACTAGAGGATTAATTTAGAATAATCTGCATGAAAGAAACATTAATTGGCATTAGAGAATTGAGATGGATATCATAAACAATTTTGATACTTTGTGCTGACTATAATAGTGTTTGCCATTTGGGGTTGACCTAAAATCACTCAACAAAACCTGGCGATCTCACCTCATCAAAGTCAGCGATAATCTCATTCAGCAGCCGGAGGCACTCCACCCCTTCGTTCTTTATCTCTCTCTGCTCGTAGTAGTCATTGAACCCCGGTATGGAGGCAAACATGACCCCCACTTCGTCATAGGACTGGGAGTACAGATCCTGCAGGGAAGGAGGAAAAACAGAGAGGCTCATGGGATCACCGCTGAGCAGTGGCATTGCACAGGGGTGAGCAGATTAGATTAGATTGACGCTGAGAGTGACTGTCTTTGTGTTGTGTCTTCAGTTGAGAGGAGCACTTTGCCAAAAGTGATCCCGATATTGTTTCCCATTACCCCTCTGTGGTGACTCCTTTAGCCCTTAGGCCCTGTTTGAAACTGCCTCTTAAACAAAGAGAGGCACTTTTGCACTTTAGCAGTACCTCATTGTTACTGCAGAGGGCATTCTAATCAAATGGAGCTGGAGAACAGTGCTGCAGTACGTCATACTTCCTGCAGGGTGCATGCTGATGTAACGGAGCTGCAGAAGGGTGGTCAGTACCTCATCGTTCCGGTTCCTCTCCAGGAAGTGGCGCGCCACATGGGAAGGCAGTATGTTGTGCAGCAGACACTCGTTGTGTTCCCGGAGCTCTTTCATGTCCTCAACTTCCTGCCGGGCCTGCATCCGCCACAGGAAGTCCAGCCTTGCCGTTGCCTCCAGCTAAACACAGTGTGAGAGGGGCAGTTAAACAAAGGAAGAGATTTAACAAAGCTAAGAACAAACCAGCATTTCGTACAAGATTACAAATTACATGTCAATAGGATATGGACATTTTCTTTACAACATTTTTTGTTAGCAGTTTTGAAATATATAACCTGAAAATGAAATGTATCCTTTATGGAGAGATGTTCATGGTAGGTTGGTAGGTGACTGAAGCTAGGACTGGAACCTGGACAGGTAAAGACAGGTGAGATGTGAGATGATACCTCACCTGTCTGCTGTTGTAGAAGACGGCTATCACAAACATGGCCAGCAGCAGGACAGAGATACCTTTCCTTCTAATGTAGTGGGACCTGTGTGGGACAGACAGGAGTTACACCAGCCCCAGGGCCTCCATACACCCTTATTAGGTATACAAACAGGGATACAAACATTATGGTTACCACAGCGAGGGATGACACAACCACCATATGACCATCAAACAGAGGAGAATGCAATACAACTTCCATCTTTGTATTGCGTTAATGTGTTTGCTAATGTTTATTTCATTTATCATAAGTGAGTTTGTATTAAAGTATCAAAAGTTCTCTGGCCCTTCAGAACTTCATGGTCTCACAGAAATTATTCCCGTCTGTAGTTAAAACACATCTGAGGTATTGCCTGAACTGAAAAAAAATCTGTTTGAACAGAACTGAAATTCACATTTGAACATGATAACCCTAACCCATTTCAATGCTTTTTGTATAAATATGCACACCCCCTGGTTCAGAGATTCTGAAAACTTACAGTCTGTCAAGTTTGGTTTCTGCTAGAAGTACCACAGCTGGATGCTAACAAATGTTGTTTGATAAGTGAATTTACCGACACTGCACCAGAAAATTGCTCGTAAAATGTAGCCCCATTAACAGGTCATGATTCATCAGAATGGTAACTCACCATTGGTTTATCGCAAGGCACATCCCCAGAGGTTGGATGAGTTTACACCACATCAGTAAGTCAGCCTAGTCAGGCACACAGTGTGTCAGCTATTGTAAGGTTATTAGCGGCCTGGTCAGACTCATAATACTGTAAGGTTATGAGCAGCCTGGTCAGACTCATAATACTGTAAGGTTATGAGCAGCCTGGTCAGACTCATAATGCTGTAAAGTTATGTGCTTCCTGGTCAGACTCAGCTTGGTCAAACTGTAAGCTTAAGAGCCTGTTGAATGAGGGCTCTGCCATACCTGTGGGCGTGGCTGAGCTGATGCTGGTGGAGGAAGAGCATATGGAAGGCCACCTCGATGAGGTAGGTGTAGACCGCGATCACCACCAACAGCACAGCCAGCTTCAGCAAAGAGCTCAGCCTGAGGAACACTGCACATGTCACCATGGCTACCACCCCGCTCAGAACGAAGAACTGTGGGGGGGAGGGGGGACAAATACAGAACATCAGTGGTCAGTCCATCTACAACATTCCACATTCTACAACATGAATCTCCAATCAGGTCTTCTCACCCACTGGTTGCTGACTGAAACAGAATTTTCTAATTTTGCTCATTTGCTTCATGTAAATGATAGGTTCTTCCTAAGTCTTTGATGCACGACCAGATTCTGCCAACATTTATGTGACAAACTTTAGTAAAGATTTACTGGAGAATCAGTATGCGTAGCTTTGGTAGCTCCTATAATCTGATTGGTGGATTTGATTGGTTTAAGCAATTTATCCTTCCTTTCACACAACCAATCACTAAGACTCAGCACCCACCCTCACACGACTGTCATAAATAATGAGCCACTGATTTATTCATGTTGTATGAGCCTAATGGTGTCCTCTTACCTCAGGATCGGTGCAGATGTTTACCGCTCGTTGGCTGAGGGGATTGTCACTCATGTTCATCCCATCTCCACCCTCAGCATCCATCTTGTGACACCACAGCTGGTCCGAACAGATACAAGCCAATCAGATGCCATTCTCTCACACGGATATTCTCAGAAATACATTCTCAGGAACTAACAAAGCTGTGTCTCTGAGAGTCTGTCAATGACTGCTAATAATTTGCTGTGGAAAGCTCAATAACCTACATTTTGCATTTCATATCATTGTATTTCAATACACTTAATTTCTGTTTGCATGGTAGATCATTCGTCTGTGGTGCAAGTAGTGCTAGTTTGTAGGGGGCCTGTGGACACGTGGAGGGGACAGGTTGCAGGGACCCACCATGTCAGAGGAGGCCACGCCGAAGTTGAGGGTGACGGCAGAGATGGTGAGAAGGTTCCGGATGCTCTTGGTCTCATGGATCCAGCAGCAGAGCTGCTGGAGGGCGGGAGGGGAGCTCTTAAACTCCTCCGCCAGTGTCACCAGCAGCAGCAGTGTGTAGGCCAGCAGGAAGAGTGTAAACTGCACCACCATCGGCCGCACACTGGGGAGGAGCGGGGAGAACCTCCATATCAGGACCCATAAAAATCGATGCAGCGTCTTGTACTCTCCTTTACCAAGTACCCAGCAGGCACAAAGTGTTATTGCAACATAAGCTTTTTGGGTATGTGGTTTTCATTTCATTTACATTTTTAGCATAAATAAATAAATTTGCATTACTATTATTATTACTGTTATTATTTAGCAGTGCTAGCTATTTAATGTTAATGATCGATCAATTTACCAAAGAATCCATTACCCGTTGAGAACAAGTACTCCACAACAGGGTTTGAATACGTGGTTTTTGGGAGATAAGTACTTTCTCAGTGTTGAGTCAGTCATTGGTGTAAGAAGAAATTTAATTGCACCGCTGCATGTCTAAGTAAGCCGTGAACAGGAGGTGAGCACAGGCAAGAGTATTAGCAGAGTATTATAGAACATTAACAGTAGTGATTAGAGGGGATGAGTCAGTGATTGGTAGGAAGTGAGTGCTCATTGTGGAGTTGAGTGTTTAGTATGAGATGAGAACTCTGCAGGGTTGAGTAAGTGTTTAATGGGGGATGAATACATACTCAGGGGCTGGAATTAGGGCCTGCACTGCCATGAGGAAGAGGAGCATGATGAAGGAGCATACCAGGTTGGACTTGAACATCTCGTCTCTCATCTGTGAGAACTGGGCAATACAGCGATACAGAGATAGGAAGCCACAGTTAGATGAGGATATTGCCATAATTCACTTCACTTCACTTCACTTCACTTCACTTCACTTCACTTCACTTCACTTCAATTCAATTCAATTCAATCCAATCCAATCCAGTCCAATCCAATCCAATCCAATTCAAAGATAAAGAACAGACAAAGAGTTAAACAAAAGAATAGATGCTATCGATATAAATAAGTGCTGGATATGTTGTCGGATGTCAGCTATATTCTTGGTTTTTGGATCGACGGGTGCCCGACCGATCAGGAGTGGCCGCTAGAGAGCAATGAGACCACGAGATTTAACCAGTTCACTTCCTGTTATTCCCTGGTGAAGCTGGGCCAACTGCTGCCTCCGCCAGTGCACACCTCCAGGCACTGCAAGTACTGATGTGGCCAGGTTGACCGCTAGTCACAGGGCTACCGTTAGTTTCTCACATGCGCACTGTCACTCCATGAGCCAGTCATAGGCCCAGGAATCATGATTTTTATCTTTTTTCCTCAAGCAGCATCAGGGCTAACTGCACTTCACTTAAATCGAAATTGACATGGCTTTCACTCTGACTCTCTGGCTTCCTATTTTACCATTCCTTTCTCTCTCTCTCTCTCTCTCTCTCTTTCTCCGTTTCTCACTCTCTCTCAGTACCTTTTCCTCAATGTGCATGTCCTTGAACACCAGCGTGACGGGCGCGATGTGCTCCTTCCTCATTCGCTCGCTGCTGCGCACTTCGATGGAGTGCTCGATGCGTTTGTTGATCTCCCGGGATCCGGCACGTTGCCAGATCACCTGGTCTGGCAGGTGCCCCAGGAAGCCGTTAGTGAAGGTAGCCAGGATCTGCAGGGTCAATGCCAGAGACAGTGAGGGTACACCTATGGTCCACCATTCCGAAGATGCTCCCATCCAGAGCGACTCACAGCTTACATTTCTACACACCATCCACTCATACAGCTAGACATTTTACTGAAGTAATTCAGGTTAAGTACTTTGCTCAGGTCTACAATACTACTTCCCTTCTTGGGAATCAAATAAGTCTTGGAAGGCCAGTTCCCTAACCATCATAATACAGTGCCAGGTACAGATAATCATTGTATACTCTACTGAGGGGCAATAAACATACATAAGTATCCTGAGCCATGAGTTTGAGCCATAAAACACTGAAATCCCCAGTTTAAATATGCCTGTTGCCAGTTTACAGCTGAGGTTATTTACATGATACAATCTTTGTTGATCACTCAAAAAAAGTGACATCATAATGTGTGCAAACTCTTTTCATGTGCACACAAATTAACACCCCTTTTCTGGGATACACTTCTACAAACAACATTCGAGGGCACAGTGCTCCAGCACAGTGAAGGGGCCACAGTATTTCAGAGGGTGACATGCTTTTAACAAGATAGAAAACTGAGGTCCTGACTGCAGGCATTACTGATCCATGGCAGTGTGAATTCTTCCACATCCACTTAATCATCCATTACATCTGACTGGCCACCCACTCCCTGGCATTCTCTATCCAGTTAGATTCTGCAGGTTGGTTATAAGAACTGAACTCTGATTAAGAAAAGGTAATATGTAATCCTGGGAGGAGAGCTCACACAGTTCATGTCGATGATGTTGCCAAAGGGAAGCTCCGTGTTCCAGGAGTTGCTGCTGGGCCTTCGGGGCTTGGGGGGCTCGGCATCGTTGGTGTTGTCCGTGTGGCAGATCAGGAAGGTGTCGATGTTATGCTTCCGCAGGAACTCATTTCGCTCCTTGCCGTGCCCATCCTCTGTCTTATAGTTCCCCTCCAGGCAGTCCAGCGTTGCCTGAGATATATGGATCCGCCTAGCAACAGGACCAAGAACAGAGAGGGCACTGTCACTTCCTTTTTGCAACTTTGAGGGCACTTTTATTTACAACAGTGAATGTCCACAAACTGACTGAAGGACATATGATCTGCTCTATGATGCCTCGTTAACACAGGATATGATGTCACAATAGTGAGCTCAGGATATGATGTCACAATAGTGGGCTCAGGCTATGATGTCACAGTAGTGTGCTGCCCCATATGAACTCACCCAGGAATGCCACCTGCCTCAAGCATGTTGGCAACGCCCACGTCCCAGGACCACACATCAAACTGCCACTTCTGCAGGCCTAGAACTCCACATAGTACTGAACCCGAATGGATCCCGATGCGCATATCCATGTCGTGGTTTAGCTGCTTCCTCACATACCTGAGAAACACAGGTTAACACTTAGTTAAAGTGACAAGAGAGGAAGATGGGGAGATGGGGAGAGAATGGGGTGAGGGGAGCAGATGGATCTAGACGTTGTGGTTTGGGACTGACTGTATGACGGTAGAAGGAAGAGGAAGAGGTGTTTTTGGGATGGGGGGGCTGACAATTTGACAGTGGAGGTGAGAGTGGGAGGTGCTAAGGGAAGGGATAAGACTAACTGAGTATGAGAGCAGAGCGGAGAGGAAGGATGGCAGGCTGACTGTATGAAAGTAGAGTGGCAGTCGGAAGGGATGGCCGGGAGGCGGGGCTGGCCATATGACATCAGAGTGAGAGTGGGAGGAGCTTTATGAAAGTAGAGAGGCAGTCAGAGGGGATGGGCCGGGAGGCGGGGCTGGCCATATGACATCAGAGTGAGAGTGGGAGGAGCTGGCAGGGAGGAGGTGGGGGCTCTGACCGTATGGTGCTGATCATGGCCAGGCCCATCTCCACGCAGCAGCGGGCGTGGGCGCGCTGGGGCTCTGGCACCCCCGACACGCAGTAGTAGCAGTCCCCCAGGATCTTAATCCGCATGCAGTGGTGCTCCTGCAGGAGGGCAAGCACGAGCCAACGACATTGCCCAAGCCTTCGATATGTAACCACGCTACATCCCAAATCAGATCATAACTGAACCCAAGACATTTCATAAGGTTTCCAAAAAGAAAACTAGTCACTGACGGAGGGCTAGATTACAAGATAGCAGAATTAGCATAATTATAATTACGATTAATGTCACAATGATTTGCTTCATTTTTATCTGGACTGTATATAACCACAAGTCTGTAGATTTGATGTGTCGAATCTTAAGAGACTACAGCAGCTATCAGCAGACAGTCTTCAAGATGATCTCCTCTCTGAACAAAATTCCCTTTCAAGAAATCTTGCTGGTTGACGACTCTATGTCATCGATACTGAGAAATTGAAAGCGCATTTAAAATTGTATTTTCAGTCTCACCTCTGCCAGGCGGTCAAATCGGCCGAAGAGCTCGTTCAGCGTGCGCACCAGCTCCTGTGCAGACAGCGTCATGGACAACAAGGTGAAGCCCTTGATGTCAGCAAAGAGGATGCTGTTTATGAGAGTGGGTGTGGCCAGACACCATGGGGTGGGGATTCAGAGAAGGAGGAGTCAGAGACAATGGAGATGGGGTCAGAGAAAGGAGGCATCAGACAGGCAGGGGTTAAACATAGTGGGTGGGGAAAGAGGAGTGAGAGAAAGAGGGTGGGGTCAGACATGGGCAGGTGAAAAACACAGGGGGTACAGTCAGAAAAAGTTAGAATCAATATTGGAAACAAATTTAATTATTTTACACCATGGTTACACAACTCCAGTCCTGGTAGACTGCAATGTGGGGTAGTTTTTTTGGTTTCCTTCCTATCAATAAACGATTTAAATATTGCAAACGAGGTTTGTCTTTCAGTGGCTTAAATCAGTGACTTAAATCCAGCACACAAAGACAATATTTATTGCAACTTTCCAGGACCGAGGTCTACAACCCTGTAAACTCCCCTGAAGTGGTTCAGTCATCTTTTAAAAAATACAGAGAATGCCTACATTCAGAACTTCAGTCAACTCACTATTTTAACCATGTAATCTGCTAATTTTCATTTAGCGTAGGTCTGTTAGTTACGCAATAACAAGCAATTACAAAATATTCAGTAATGTATTTATTAGGAAAGGTTTAGGAGCTTGTTAGCCTTTGATGACACGGCTGGCTCACCTGACATCTTTGTACTGATGAATGTAGATCTTATGGAACTGCTGGGTCAGAAGTTCATCATCCATTGTGCTCATGTCAGCGATCATTTCCAAGGCAACAAAACGGGGCAGGATAGATAGGACCAAACGCTCCTGGGGACACACACAGAAAACACACTTTTTCCTGTGTGTACTCACTCTCACTTACATACAGACACTCACTGTCCCACACATACATTTACACAACCTGTCTCTGCAACATAAACATATATACATGCACTCTAAAACACTCACATACAAGTGCCTTTGGAGATTGATCTCAAAAGCAAACACAGGTGTGTGTCCAACAGCTATATATCACTGTACATCTGGAAATACCAGTGCCCAATAAGTCGCTTTGCCTCCTTGGAAGGTACACCCACGCTCTATATCGATGGATTAACAAAACACCTTCGGTTATGTTTCTTTTGATACTCTCTCAGAGAAATGGTTCTATCTAGCATCCTTTTGGGTTCTTCATTTGTTCGCCTGTTGGAACTCTTAAATGTCTCTCATAGATGCTGACATCAATAAAGAATTCTATGTAGAGATAGCAGTATCTAAGAAGAACCTTTAAGGGTTCCCCCATGGAAACAAATCAATAACCCTAAAGGAACCCCCAAGAGTGTAGCTGCTGCATTTAAATTTCCCAAAGCACTCTGCAATAAATGTGAGACGTGGGTGAAGTGAGATGACCTCAGTCTGGGTGGGCGTGGCTAACCTGTCTCTGGTTCTCCCGCTCAAGCTTCACTCGCCCTTCGATGCATCGCCGCGTCTCCAGGAAGGCCTGTCTATGGGCGCGGTCGGACAGGTAGTGAATGAACAGCCCGGCTGTGTTCATACCCATGTACAGCAGTGCCTTAGCCAGCACCTGAGTGAAGAGACAGAACTCAGAACTGCAACAGCAAAGAATCACATCTGATAACAAAAGCACCTGAGTGAGGAGAGAGAACTCAGAACCCCTGCCCCTAAAAATCACACCTGAGTACCCCCCAACACCTGAGAGGAGCCCCAAAACCAGAGTGAGGAATCAGAGATCTGTATTCCAAAACCAGGCTGGGTTTGAAGACCCCAAAACCTGACCAAGAACTGAAAACCCAACACCTGAGAGACCCAACACTTCAAAACAAAGATCCGGAAGTCAGAACCCAAGACCTGAAAAACAGTTAAAAACCATAATATTAGAAGCCCAACACCTGAGGGGAACTTCAATGCCTGAGAACCCTGAAACCTGAGCAGAAGGTGAGAAATCCCACACCTGAACAAGCAGTCTAAACAGATACTTCCATGAGTTTCAGATCCATTCAGTTTGGATGCGTAACAGGGTCCAAACACACAGGGTTTGGATACTAAATCTCAGAGCACGTTAAACTTTCCACATAAAGTACTAGACATAGAATTTTAAGGCCAAACACATTTTCTTTTGATTTCTGAAAAGACTTGTTTACATCCATTTGTGCTCATGATGTTTCTTGCCCGCATAGACATTAAAGTCACATTCTTATTAGGATGTATTTTGTGACTGTACATTTGGTGAAGAGTCTGTGGAAAACCCAGCACCTGGAGGCATATCCTCAGAGCCAGTTTTAATCCCAGAAGCTTTAAATAAATTAGGTTGGTTTGATTGAGCTGCTAATTAAATACCAATGTGTATTTAATCTTGACAGCTAATCTGTAGTAAATCCTTTTTGAATGCATTCGGAAGGTGAGTTTATGTGGTATGGCATTCCAAATTCAGATGCTCTCACACTGAATAAGCGTATGCAATTTCCACCAGAGCTGTAATTCTTCACACCAATATCTGCATGAGTAATTAAATCTGTCAATTTATTTGAAACTAATTTTTATTTACACAAGAGAAGAATCACACAGAAGATTTGTGCAGAATACCACAATGGAAAGCACAGGTAAACTGCACTTTTCAGCTCAGCAAGTGAAATGGAGTGTCAGCAACTCCATGTACACTGTAGACAGAGTGATTTTAGTCACTGTACACAAGTACAGACCCGTGCTGCTTCAATGTTTGTCAAAACTTTAGTCCTTATGCTTTCCTTTTCATCTTTGCTTTAATCCCCTCGTATGACAATGGTTAGAATGACATCATCAGCTATGGATACAGACAGCTGCAAACTCAAATTCAGGACATGACGACCCCCAAATAATTCTGGTCAACACAATTCCTTGGGCCAGAATTAACAAAGCCATTAGCACGTTGTCATTTTTGTATGTGCAATTTCAGTGACATAATTTGTGACAAATTAAGAACTTCAACCAATCACATCATCTCCTGGGGTGTGACCTTATTGTATCATTTTATATTCCTTGGCTTGAAAGGTGCTAAACAAGTAAAGTTTTCCATTATTGTTATTATTATGATCATAATCATCATCATCACCACTGACCTTTCTAAGCAACGCAGTGTCATTGTAGTGGCTTATAATGTCCACCAGGAGGTGCAGTGCAGAGGTGAGTGAGCCGGCACAGATGGACCAAAGTAGGGGCAGAGGGAGCAGCGTGTAGGTGGCGAACAGGGAGAACAGGACGTACCAGGACTGGTCCCTCTCAAGGCCGTAGACCAGCCCGCTCAGCACCTAAACAAGACCCTCAGTTACTCATATCACACTTCTCATATGAACTCTTAAAGATTACCTCATGTAAAACAGACAAGGGTTTTAGACAAAGTATTTTAGAAAGCTTGCATCACCAGTTCTATACCAGTTGTTGTTGCTCTGTGATTAATAAAGTTTGTTCAAAATTTAATGTAAATGTGAATGTAATGTTATCTTCCTCAGCTAAGTTTTGACAATTGTTGCCTCACTAATGTGGACCTCAGGCCATAGCTAGAAATGGTACAGCTGGGATTTTAACACCAAGTCTGATGTTAAAGGTCTCCAGAATGAACATATTCTGTGAGAGACACCAGAGAGTCACTTCCCCTCTTTCTGAAATGAAAGAAAAAATACAGAAGGAGGGTGGATTGTGTGCACTCCCATAAAAAAGGTGTTGTACCTGCACAGTCTGAGAGAGCCAGCTGGCCACACCTGCATAGCGCAGGTAGCGGGGCGTCATTGCACCCTTGCAGGTAAGCACCAGGGCAGATAGCACCGTCCCCAGGGCCACAAAAAGCCCCGTCAGCCAGCCCCGCAGGACGTCTCCTCCCCCTGTCGCCTCGGGGGCCACCACCAGGTAGATCAGGACCAAGTGCAGCTTGGTGACAATGTCGATGGCGTTGGTGACCACCAGGGACGTCCGCCGCTGGCGGGAGGAGTAGTGCTGGTACAGCTTCTCCAGATCGCGCGACTTGAAGGTGTGCTGCAGCGTGGGGAGGTAGACGCCCTTGACGCAGGACCCCCAGCTGACGAAGAAGTCGGCGTCGCTGATGTAGTCGGCGCCACTCTGGGTGCTGGTGGAGGAGGCGCGCTCGTGACTGGGGTGCACCCTGGCCAGCGAGATGCGCCGCTTGGACACGCCGCGTGAGGCCTTGCTGCGGATCTGCCGGTTGATCTCGTCGATGTAGGCGTCGGTGATGAAGATCTTGCGGGCGGGCTCCACGCCCACCTGCTTGGACAGCTCCTGCTGGCTGATGATGTGCTTGACGGCGTTCTGCCACATCAGCTGCTTCCGGCGCAGCCCGGGCGACAGCGGCTGCTGGATGGAGATGGGCAGTTCCATGGTGCCGGTCACCTGGGGCTCCTGGAAGGTGACCATGTCTCCTCCTCCTCAGCCTAGAGCTTCACTTTAAGGACAGAGGCTGCCTCGTCACAAGCTCCGCCACAAGGAGCTCAGCCCTATGCCTGTGCAGGGAGCACAAACAAAATCAGATCGGGTTGATTTGCAATTCTCAAAATAAGCACCAGTCCCAATATACTCTGTCCTGACATAAACACCTTCAGAGGCACAGCACTGGGTGATAAGACGGAAGAGGCAGGTCAGAGGGTTCCAGCAGGAGAGGATACAGGCTTTTAAGAGCTTTTAAGCTTTTTTTTAGACAAAAATGAGCATAATAATATACAATGATGAGTAAACGCCTGGACTTCCATCTCAAGGGTCTTTATTTTCGTGGTTTTAAATTATTCTCTCTATTGTATAGCTCTCACTTTTTCTACCTGAACCCTCTCAAATTCCACTCACTAATATCCAGTTGGATCAAGGGTGTATTTTCCACCAACGACCTGCCGCTTACATGTGTCCTCACAAACAACTTTAAATTTCATTTGTTATGTTCTGTTGAATTCTCTTCTGTTTTTGGTCACAATACATACAATACACCAGAGTTCTCTTTATCATCTGACTATTTTAGACATGTACAATTCTATATGAATGAAAACACTCCACGATACTACTCCAGACTTCAACTCATGTTTGCCCCCTTGAAACTAACCACCATATTCAAGCCTGGCACGAAAACATCAAGTTCAACTGATCAGCTACTCAGTTAATCAAGACCTCAACCATTTGAATCAGGTATTTTAGGGCATACTTCACACTGCTCACTTAAAGCGATTCACCTCTGCGTTTACATAAACGTAACTAGATACGTGTTTTATTTGTCTATTTGTGTCATATGAAGTACAAGCAAACAAATCAATTCCTGTCATGTTTCTCAGTGTGATTCCTGAAATCTGTCATCCAGCTCCTGCTGCTTTCATACCAAGTTCTTGCCAGTGCTCTTGGTTAGCACATCTTTTATCAACAGTGTAAGGCTCGATATGATCTGGAGTGATGCATTCACCACAGATCCATAGGTTAGGGGCTAATAAGTAGCATGTGCACACACAATAATAATAATGATAATAATAATAATAATAATAATTGCTGCATACAGAGGTGCTTATACTCAATATTGTTATTGTAATGGCTCACTTCTTGTGCACATTTTGCTCACAGAAGGGTGACACCCACCCTTACAGCAGTGGCCAAGATTCAAATCCAGCCTGGGCCCTTTGCTGCAGCCCCCCCCCCCCCCCCCCCCCCCCGCATTTCCTGTCTGTCTCTCGACTGTATCTGTCAAATAAAGTTCAAAAATCCACCCCCCCCCCTAAAAAAAAGGAATCCATGGTTTCCTCTATAATAGCAAGGTGTCTAGGCCCAGAGGCAACAAAGAAGCCCCAAACCACATCAGTGACACTCCCATGCCTGATGAATGGGATGGGGCTGTTCTACTATAATAAAAGTATAGCTTCATCACCACCCCTCCCTCAAAAAGACCATCAGAAGAACGCTCTCGGGACAAGAAAAAAACGGGTAATTTTGACAAGTGAGAAGTGTAATATGTTTTCTTCCCAAAATACAACCCCACCCTGTCATTGCACATGCTGGTGGGAGTGCCATGGTTTGGACCCATCTTGTTGCCATGAACAGATTTCCACTATAGAAGAAACAATAAATTGGGATTTTCACATTGAAATTAGCAGAGAGACAATCAGGTCGCCCATCTGTTAGTTGAATCTCAAGGAAATGAGGCTCGCGCAGACAGACAGCCATCCTATCATAAAAAGCAAATGGAGGGAGCCCTCTACAGTCAGATACACTGATAAACAGCATGAGGAATTGTGTAACTCAACTTATTGTTGTTCACAGTGGTGCCACCAGTTACTTGTGGTAAAGACTAACATCTTTTTTTTCACACACAGATATTTAATTTTGGATCACTTTTGTTTTATAAATAATTCAAATGTATCTCATTTTAGATGTTTTTTTTTTCCATCAATGGGGCTGTAATTTCTAATAAAATGATTATAGCCTACAATAGATGAAAATACAAACCATTCCATATTGGTTCACAAACTTCAAAGCTGCACTTTACCTGTATGATTGTACGTGTGTGTGTGTGTTTGCATGTGCACATTCTAGATTAGTTCTCAAGCATAGGGTACAGGGCTTTGCCACACATGAGGTCAAGTATTTACAATCTGCCAGTCAGGATTATCCATGTTGACTTGAGCTGAGACACATATATCCTTCGCAGGGCCATACCCCCTGTTTTACAACAGACATGTTCCTTATCAATATGAACAATATTAGTCAGTTACATTAGTTACGTTATCATCTTCATTTATATCAACAATGTGGCTTCAATGCCCTCGTTCAATTCACAGACTTCCAGCTTCTAGATATCTTTCTCTAATATAATGCCCATCTGATACTTTTCTTTTAATTCCTTACATAGTTTTTTTCCCATTTTGTATTCTTACAAATTCTAAATAGTTGCTATATTGCATCTTTTTTCCTACTTAATATTTCTGTTGGTCCTTCTGGCCGAATCTAAGCATTACTATTAGTAGTAAATATCACACTCAGTCTTACCATATAACAAATGAAGTAGGTGTCACAAGTACTACAAATATTGGGAACAAACCATTGATTTCCATAATTTATTTACTACCTTTCCCGGAATAGTGGCATAACACAATTGGTTCCAGGACAATTCAGTCAAGCACAACAGCCAATCACACATGGGCTTAGAGTGTTTGGGGGCTGGGCTTGCCATGAACGCCATGCATCATGGTTCTGAATGAGCACTGAGACATAAGCCGTTATGAATCATTACCAGCGAGAAAGTCTGCTGTAAAATTTCACTGGGATGTGACAGCTGTCACAGGTCCAAATCCGCTGATTTCCTGACTGAATTATATCATGCGACTAATACGATTTTCTGGAACACTGTAGCCTCCCATCGCAGATGGCCTGGCAAACCTGGGCCCGCATTACAATAGCGGTTTCAGGATTTTATTCCACCTGAATTTAGGTTCAGGGTTTGGTTTGTTGTTAAAAGTGTGAATGTTCAGATTCCAAATGGTGAAGAACTCGAGAGTGCCCAGCACATGGTCAGTCAGCTGTGTCCAATAAGCCTGACAATGAATCCAATTATGTAGTTAGGGATTCAGATGGAGTGGAAACGAGAAACATCTCTGTCATGCAAGGACCAGGGATGGCAATATGACAATATTTCATGGGACACTCTTAATGTACTATAAATGCTGTGGGCCTCCTGACCGCTATATTGTCTGTTCATCTCTCAGGACTGGCTACTCTTGTTGGCTGATACTGGCTTAAAAATGATGTTCTTTCCACAGATCTGAATTTGGAATGTATAACATTCTATTGTGTGCCTTTTGGGATAGATGTGGTATTATGGCTTTGAATGATACCTGCATTAAATATTGAAAGATACCAGCTGGCAATGTCAACTGGCTACATGTGTTTTAATAAACAATTTGTCAACATAGAAGAACAGCAAGGAACATTTTAAGTGCAAGGGTATATGTTTAAAAAAACGTGTCACAGAATTATTTTATGTGATTCTATAATGAGTGGTAGACATAGACAGAATTATACTTGCCTGTGTTGATGTAATGTGAATACAAATCCATGACAGCTGGCCAAACCTCATTCCCATTCTTCAGAGTCTAAATACTGGCCCGAAACAGCACACAGAGGCCACTAAAATACCTACAGCAGGCCTGCACTTTCTCTCAGTCTGGTGTTTTGGTGCTCTGTACATTTATAGTCCTTATAAATCCCAGCGATAAATTCCAGCAGAAAAGCGGCAGTCCTAAGGAAGTCATTTCCTGGCTGAACCACCTGTTGCTGTCGTTGTGCTCATTCCAGTTCTGTTTTTTATTATTATTATTATTTTGTCGGGTGAGGGCGGGATGAAAAAAGGGTTATCTCCTTTCCGTTTGAAGTCAGAAGTCTTTTACAGAAGATTGAACACGGCTTGATGTAGATTCCGGAATCCTCTCTGCGGCAGGCACTGCACTGACCCTGAAGACAGATGGTGATGATGTCACACTGACCCTTGGTATTAAGTGGTGGGATAGAGGATCCTTGAGGGGCTTGGGGCTGAAGAGGTACCAGCATCCACTGACACAGAGCGGGAGTCCGCCAAGAGCAGAGAAATCGATCTAAACGTGGTCAGCGATAGAGATGGGGCCACAAACCGCCAGGAAGCCTACATGTCCTCTCCCAGCAGCCAAAATGAAGGATTCAAATAGGATTACTTAGTCAGCAACAACTGTCACTTTCTATAGGCTGCGTACTGCAAGCTTACACAAGCTAAACATGCGTGGCCTTGGGAGTTTAACTCCTGAGAACATGCAGGGCGAAAAGATCAGATTTATGGAGAAGATGCAGTGTTAAACTGTGAAAAGACTCAGGATGATGAAATTGTGATTAAGTGCATTCAGATCACCTGCATAAAAATGTGGTGAACTTCATCTCATATTTTCCAAAATTACCTGATATACTGTTAGTCCTTTCCTAGCGACCAGTGATTACCACTAACCTGTCAATACAAGCAGCCTACAGTTAAAGATTTGCCCATTTTCTTCCATGCAGATTATGCAAATTTTAACACGGTTACTATATCATTCAGCATTTACTCCATTTTCTTGCATTGCACAAATAAATAAATGGAGGTATCTTTTTTGTTTTTCTGAATAAACATTCAAGTATTTATATTGCTAGTCTCTCCTAGTGGCAAGCGTCTCTACATAATTGGTTTTCTGTGTGCATTCTTTTTGTGGCCTCTTCGGGGTCATGGAAAACACTTTATTGATTTAGCCTGTTATTTTACATTATTACTTGATTACCAAACTTCAAACTAAGATTCTGCTCCTTTATGACATTTGAGAGGACACAGAATGGCTGCACCGAGCTGTCCCCTTGTTGTGTTCTTTGGTCCATCTCAGTTACTGCACAGAAAGACTTGCATTTCTTTCTTGTATACCACTGCGGGACTGCAGGCACCAGATCAAGCAGAAAACTTGAGCAGTGATACAGGCGTTACCTTCACAAAACCAGTGCTTCCTTAGCAAAGTCAATGAAGCACTGTCCCAATCCAGCACAAACGGCTAGCGCTTCAGCTGGACGTGACACTTGGAGGCCCTGCAAGACCACACTGCACTGCATGAACTTTGCCCTTGTTACTGCACCCATTACACGGGACATTCTTCACAGTCATTCTGACATGTAATGTGCGTCACACATTACAATGGCTAAGAGTATTTCCCGCACACTAACGCTTTTTTCTTTTGCGGCGTTTATTAACGCATGCTGCTTTTGATTATCCTCTGCAAAAATTACTAACTGGACTCATTGCTAATTTCACGGTTGGATGTTTGGAGTGACAGATGATCTGATTGGTTAACCTGAAAGTAGAGGGTGAGAGAGGGAGATAGAGAGCTGGGGATTTGGATAGCTGAGCAGGTCAGCTGTTTCAGGGTATATTGGGTCTAATCTGGATAAAGCACTCACCACTCAAATGGCTAATTGTGTCCTATACGCAGGCCAGAAATTCACTCATCGCGTCCATATGTCCCTGACCTAACCCGATAAAAAAACAACCTAAAGCAAAACTGGCTGCTCTGGTCCTTTCAGGGTGTTTATAATCTGTTTTTACAGCTAGGGCAACACGACATAGAGTCCTGGCAATAATAAAATGTATTTGTTTTTAAAATAAAAAACACCTTTGCAATGTTGCAAGTATATTAATTGTCGTATGATAAGATTTATTGTGGATGAAAGAGGGCTATGTAGATATATGTGAATTTAAGTACATTGTGAAACATGATAAAATACAGCTGCAGCTGGGTGGCACACAAGGATCAGACGTAGGCCTCACATCTTACCGATCCAAGCTGTTGACTCTGAGTTTGTAGATCTGTTTGTTCAGCAACTGCATAGACCGAGATGAAATGTTTCTGAATCTCGATTTATGGATAATAAAATGACTCCCAATCAATTCAAAGAGAATGAAAACATGGTTTTATGGTCATAAAACTATTGACAAATGCCATAGCAAATCATAAAACCAAATCATTGCACTTGCTTTCTGAAAACAATAATACAACCGTTAATTCCCAAGAAGATAACTAAGCAATTAAAACATGCAGGGATTTGTAAGAAACAGGGTCAGAGACATAAAATGAATGATTCTGATTCATGATTTACATTTTATAAATACTACATAGCAGACAAGCAAAATGCACATACAGGTTGAATTTCATAAGTAACATGTTAACAGAATATGTATCATCTTCACACACAGTACACCGCCATCTGTATATTTTCTGTACATTCATATGTGGATGGCAAACTCATTAACTACCATTTGAACAAGTTGGATTTGCCAACAACAAAAAAATCAAACATGCATTACAGAATATTATAACAGAAATAGAGTGCAGCTAAAATACTTCGCTTCTGGCACCTTAGTCAATGTGTAATTTCCTAGGGATGGAGTTAAACCTACAAACACTGCAGACCTCAAAGACTGGAGTTAAATCTGCAGGCACTGCAGCCCTCAAAGACTGGAGTTAAACCTACAAACACTGTAGCCCTCAAACACTGGAGTTAAATCTGCAGACACTGCAGACCTCCAGGGATGGAGTTAAACCTGGAAAAATCGTGGGCCTCCAGGACTTGATTTAATGGCTTGAATCAAGCATCGATTTGCACATTATAAATGGGAGCTATGTGAACCCAGGGGAACTGAGTGGGTGATCAGCTTTGCTGTTGGGTAACAGTGAAAAGCACAGAGTTAAAATTGGCCTGGAGACATACATTTGCATGTATTTGTGTTTCTTCTAAATTTATAATCTGCATAATCAGACACCATTTTTTGTTGCAAGTATAAAAATAAAAATGTATAAGGAATACATTTGTCAAGGTATAGTGCATATAAGAAAATACATATAATGTCAATTTTAATGTTATGAATTTTATGTATACTGCAGTTACAGACATTGTAAAATACATTCAACATACACTCAAAGGCATACGCATGAAAGTGACAATTATTTCTTTTTAATATGCTGTATTTGTTACAGATGGCATGTGTTTTAAAAATATATTTTAAAACATTCTAAATGCTTTTGCTTTCATATATTTCCATTGAACCTTCTTCTGGTAATTTTTTTAGTTATAATTCTTTAAAGTAAGCATAAAAAATGTTCTCCACACTACTTTTAATTGCAACTTTGAAATCCCCTTTGATCAAATTCAGAATTATTGTCTGTATTTTACTGTATTTTTAATGGCTTTCTCACAGAGAAGTATCAAATACATGCGGGTGAGGTTTGAAGCCTGAATCGGTGTTGTCTTGCAAAGTTAAAAATGACAGAATTCCAAATTGTGTTCCAAGTTGCTTGAAACTGGCTCCAGTTATGATGTCACAACTGGGCCATATGTGTATATTCCTCCCCTGTGATAGGGCCCGCTCAGTTTGAGTAGATATTCATGTGAGTTACAGCTTTTCTGTTCTGCTCTCTTGCACTTTGGAAACAGCTACAATTTGGAAGGACTGGGAAATCACCAAAACTTTCAGCCAATCAGAGCTGTGGATTACTAACATGGATGCATGAATGACCTGTTCGTTTCTAGGGGAGATACAGGTCTAGGGAAATAGATTAAAACATGCACTGATGGTTTTTCATTAAAATACTTTACACATGAATTTTGCAGTTTGGGACACTGTTGGGCTAAAGCACTCCTTCTCACTTCACTTCAGCCTCATATCCTGAATGGACTGAATCCAGGCCTGTCCAGATACAGACTGTGTCTAACAGTGCTGTGCATTCTTGGTCATAACCAGTGATGGTTAAAATGAGGCTTCATGTACCCTGTTTGGATGGAGCTGCACCCAGCTATCAATCATCGAATTGTTTGAAACAATCAGAAATGCTTTTCTTCTAACAGCCCATGCAGTCATCAATCCCAGGCCGTCACTGAGACATGCCTACAAACGTTAAATCAGAATTCCAGATCAATGGAAATGTATAAAGGGAGGGATTAAAAAGACTATAGAATAAGTCTTGAGTCTAAATACAAAATCAAATAAAGTGTCTAAATACAGTGTCTAAATGCTGCCTGAAAGCAAATGATAGGCCAATAAATAGCACATACATGGCCAGACTGTGATTAGCAGTGTCAGAATTTAAACTAAAAACATGAAAGATTTAAATTAACCTTTTAATAACTGTTTGGCCAAAAGTAGTTTTTTTTCCATGTAATTTTGAAAATAGATGAAGGTATAAGCAAGTTCCTCTAACTAGTTAAAGTTCTGTCCAAGGTTTCCCTTTCAGGCAGGTCATGGGTGTCACTGCTTCTATGCTGACACCATTATATGAAAGTGCTTTTCTGAATCACAGTGTAGGCTTTAAACAGTGATCAGCTGACCCCTGTGCAGCTCAGCGGTAATCAGCCATTTCTCACTTGTGACTCCAGCAATGAGTCACTGCTACAATCAGCTTGAGTCTGAACACATTCACCCAAATGCCCGCTTCACAGAGGGGCTTTAACCTGGCAA
>JAFBMS010000581.1:0-82839 GCA_019788955.1 Albula glossodonta | reverse complement strand
CCCCCTTACCCCCCTCTCCCCCTCTCTCTCCTACCCCTTACCCCCCTCTACCCCTCTCTCTCCTACCCTTACCCCTCTCTACCCCTCTCTCCGACCTCTTACCCCCTCTACCCCTCTCTTCTACCCCTACCCCCCTCTACCTCTTTCTACCCTCTCATATACTGAAAGACATATTCTGTCATATTTAGGCACTTTTTGTCTCATATCCAAAAAATGTTTTTGTTTATTTGTGTATTTGGGTGAGAGTGTGTTTTTATGGTTGTGTGTGTGTGAGCTAGTGTTGTATGTAATGTATGTGTGCGTGTGTGAGACTGTATATAAGTGACAGTGTGTAAGTGTGCGTGTGAGAGTGTCAGAATATGCATTAAAGTGTATCGAGTGCGAGTGCATGAGTGTGTGTTTGTGTACTTGTTTCAGAATGTGTTTTTATGGTTGATTGTGTGAGCAAGAGTGGTTGTGTGTCGCAAGGCGAGAGTGTGTGTGTGTGTCTATGTGAGAGACTACTCCAGTTGGCACAGGGACACTGAGGTGTTAGATCCCCACACTGTAAACCCAGCACAGAGGGGTGTGTGTTCAGTGAAGTTGGTGTGGAATCTGTACAGGAGGGTCAGTGTGTCAGAGTCAGAGACGCTGTAGAAGGACAGAGTGCCGGCCAGACGGTCCACACACACTCCTACTCTGTACACACACACTCCTGCCCTGCGGTAGGGGGAGGGGGGAGCAGGTATGTCTGTTTCATTTTTATTGTGCCTGACAGAGTATCTGTGGTTAGTGCAGCACAGACTCCAGGAGTTTTTATTCAGTCCAAACACACAGTCATCACCCCCTCCTTTCCTGCTGATTCCTTTATATGTCACTGCTATATGAACCCCTCCCCCCTTAGGCACACTCCACTCAGGCACACTCCACTCAGCCTCCCAGTAACAACATCCAGACAGACTCTCTCTGCACAAAACCTGGAGTTCATACTCAAATCTCTCTGGATGATCAGGATATGGTTCCTCCCTCCATTTGTTTGTCAACTTCCTGTTCCCCTCTGACAGAAACAGGTATTTGTGTACTGTGCTTGGATCCAGTGTGAGCTGACAGCCATCTGTAGACAAGAGATATTTTTTAGATTAATTATCATTATGAATATTCACCTCACTGCTATACAGTATGTATGTGTGACTGTGTGTGTTTGAGAGAGAGAGAGAGAGAGACAAGGTTGTGTTTATGTGTGTGCTTCTGTTTGTGTGTGTTGTGTATGTGTGCACATCTGTGTGAATGTTTGTAAGCCCCATCTGCAAACAAACATTTAAACTGAACTCAATGACAATGAGAAACACACACACACACACACACACACAGTGCTGTATGTATGGACAGACTTCTGTCTGGATACAGATCTGTGAATATGTGTCACAGTGAAAAACTGAGTGTGAAAGGGTGAATGGCACAGAGGAGGACTGAGAAAAGAGTTGAAAACACATGAGAGAATACGGATAGAAGGAGGGAACCGAGGGAGTGAGTGTTCAGTGCTGACAGACTCACATTTCCTGGGTCCTGGTTGGTTCCTGCTCTCTCCTCCATGGTCCACACTGTAGGAACAGCAGAACAGACAGTGACTGAGTGACACACAGTGTGGAAACTCTCTGTACTTACAGCAGTGTGTCTATGAGGTGCAGTGTGGAAACTCTCTACTTACAGCAGTGTGTCTATGCGGCACAGTGTGGAAACTCTCTGTACTTACAGCAGTGTGTCTATGAGGTGCAGTGTGGAAACTCTCTGTACTTACAGCAGTGTGTCTATGAGGTGCAGTGTGGAAACTCTCTGTACTTTCAGCAGTGTGTCGATGAGGTGCAGTGTGGAAACTCTCTGTACTTACAGCAGTGTGTCGATGAGGTGCAGTGTGGAAACTCTCTGTACTTACAGCAGTGTGTCTATGAGGTGCAGTGTGGAAACTCTCTGTACTTACATCAGTGTAAGTGTGTCCAGTTTAGCAGCAGAGAGCGCTCTCACTCCTGAGTCTCCTGGGTGATTGTAGCTCAGATCCAGCTCTCTCAGGTGTGAGGGGTTTGAACGTAGAGCTGAAGCCAGAGAATCACAGCCTCTCTCTGTGACTCGACAGCCTGACAGCCTGTAGAGAGAAGGAGACCAGCTCTGGTCAAATACACCTTACACAATCTGAATGCAAAATAACAGGGCAAGGGAATTCGTAGTGTATACTTTATCATTATTTTAATGAGAGGGATTGATTCATGTAAATTCTTTTGATTTGTACAATTTAAGGAGTAATTCATATTTTAATGTTGACAGTGAGGAATTTTCAAAAGTAACAATTCAGTATTTTATTTCCTTATGAACACTGAGATTGTTTGGTTTTGATGCTATTGGACAAACACACCTTATAAAATCAAAGATGCTGATTAGTCTAATGTCAGATTGACTGTACAAAGTGAACAGAAAGCTTTAGCCTGAGTTACTGTTACCATTCGTGGGATATTTAGTCACATTGAGCCCTTCATGAAAGAGGGGGTTTGTGTTAGTTACTCACCCCAGTCTCTGAAGTTTACTGTGTGGGTCCTCCAGTCCAGCAGAGAGCGCTCTCACTCCTGAATCCTGCAGCTCGTTGTCTCTGAGCTCCAGATCTCTCAGCTCTGAGTGGGGAGAACGCAGGACTGAGGCCAGATCATCACAGCAGCCCTCTGTGAGATTACAGCAACCCAGCCTGTGGAGAGACCACACACACAATATGAATATAGACCAACCCAGCCTGTGGAGAGAACAGACACACACTATAACTGTACACCACCCCAGCCTGTGGAGAGAACATGCACACACACTATGAATATACATCAACCCAGCCTGTGGAGAGAACACACACACTATAAATACACACCAACTCATCCTGTGGAGAGAACACACACACACACACACACACATATATACACAAATAAATACACACAAGTAATTTTCTCATCTGTTTGTACAGACTATGAGAAACACACATCAATCCAGCATGCAACTTCCACACTGAACTTTAACACAACAGAATTCTGGTCAGGAACCATACAGCTGGCAACCCTAAGACTCATGGCGTTTTATCCTGCTTTACTTGTGATAGAGGAGTCAGTAAGAGAGGGATGGGTGGGACCAATGTGGACAAAGAAGGAAGGCTGGGGAAGAGAGGAGTAAATTGAGAGAAGGAGCTGTTTCATATTCCTCTGTATGGAGCCATAATCACTAATTCTATTTTCTAAAGGTCACACAGAACACAGCACTACTCACCCCAATGTCTGTAGTTTACAGTTTGGACTCTTCAGTCCAGCACAGAGCAGCTTCACTCCTGAATCTCCCAGGTTATTGTAGCTGAGGTTCAGCTCTCTCAGGGGTGAGTTTGATGACTGGAGAGCTGAGGCCACAATTTCACAGGACTCCTCTGTAAGAACACAGCTACCAAGTCTGAAAATTATTAACATATTATGTTATTAACATTAATCATTCAGTATTTGAAATGCAATTCTAAGCGTGCTCACTGATGAAGAGTGATAGTTCAGAGTGTAAGATCTACACATCCCACCCATTTTACATCAGTTTACATCTGATCAACAGTACAGCGCACCTGTACTGTAAACTAAAATGAAATATATTAGTTTCTTTCGCTTGTCAGTTTAAAAAATAAAAGTAAAACCTTGCCAATACAGGAGTAGTGCTGCGTACACCTTATTATCATTATATTAAGAGGACATAAAGACAGCTTGTTCATTTCATTCTGTTTAATTTGAGGAAGGTCATTACTAATTTAATGTTATTTTTTAAAAATATGGATTGGTTTTTTTTTACATTTCACATATTGAATTACTGATTTTGATTTTTCTGGACAAAAACAAATAAAATCAAAGATGTTGACTCGTCTAATGTCAGACTGGCTGTACCCTGTAACCCTTCATTAAAGATGCAGTATGTTACACACCCTACAGAATCTGAATATAAAATAACAGGGCTGTGGAATTAGTGATGATCATTACCAAACACATAGCAGTGTGTTACACACCTTACAGAATCTGAGTATAAAAAAACAGACAGGATCGCAGACAGCTCATCACCTAATTCACTAACACTCTTGAATAGTTTAAGTATAAACCATCTTCCATTATGTTCAACTGATTGTGTTTGTCAGTTGGTATGAGAATAGTCATAATAGCAGCCAGTCCTTGACTGTCAGTAGTTTTCTCTGTTGATATGTTATTCATGGTTGGTTAAATGTTACACATAACTGCCCAGATGTCTACAGCTGTGTATGAACTACCCAGATTTGACAAACTCGTAATTTGCCAAATGAAGTTGAGGACCTGCAGGATGTTGTGCTTTTGTGCTTTCAAGGAATACTGGCTTAAGCCAAATCCTGAGACCAAAGGGGGGATATAGGGACAACAGAATTACATTTGCACACACTCAAAATTTGGTTTTGATACTATTGGAGAAACTCACCTTATAAAATCAAAAATGCTGATGAGTGTAATGTCAGATTTACTGTACAAAACGTACAGAAAGCTTAAGTCTAAGTCATAATTGACATTAGTGGGATATTTAGTCACATTTGAGCCCTTCATGAAAGGGGGGTTTGTATTTGTTACTCACCCCAGTCTCTGCAGTTTACAGTGTAGGTCCTCCAGTCCAGCAGAGAGCGCTCTCACTCCTGAATCCTGCAGCTCATTGTCTCTGAGCTCCAGATCTCTCAGCTCTGAGTGGGGAGAACGCAGGACTGAGGCCAGATCATCACAGCAGCCATCTGTGAGATTACAGCATCCCAGCCTGTGGAGAGAACACACACACACACACCCTGTAAATATACACTGACCTAGTCTGTAGAGAGGACACACACTATAAATACGCATTAACCCAGCCTAGGGAAAGAAAAAACAGACACTATGAATATAAACCAACTGAGAACACACACACACACACAATAAATATACACAGGCCAGGTGTATAACCCTGAAACTAACTGTCAGTATTTGCTGTTTTTATTTTCGGTTTTGTTCAAAGGTGTTTGTGTGTGTGCTTTGTTTCCCCGGTGCAGGTGCTTTTGTGGGTGTTTCCCCTTTGAGTCTGTCCCACCTATTGGCTATTTCTTTCACCTGTGTCTTGTTAGCTCATTGGTTCCCTGGGTATATATACCCTGCCTTGTCTTCGGTTTGTCGCAAGTTTGTCTCAGTGTTTTGTTACCTGTGAGCATTCTTTATCCTGCCAGTCTGCCTGTTATCACTTCTGTCTTTTGCCTGCCGTTTTTGTACCTTTGCAGAGTCTGCCTGTTAATGAATCTGTTTGCCTGCCTATCGACTAGTCTCTTGGACTGTGATTTTTGTACTTTTACCATGTTTTCCTGGCTCTGACCCCCACCTGTTCTTCGCCATGATTCTGTCTTGTGTTTTGGCTGCTTTAAAAAACTCTGGTTTACCATTACTTCAGTGTCTGCACTTGAGTCCTGGTCCTGAGTTCTGACACAAACTGTGAACTCTCAGTTGAATAAACCAGATTTGGCATACCCTGAGTTTTCTTTTCTAGAACATTTGATCAGAATTATTTCAAGAAAATCTGAGTACGTTAAACATGATTGAAGTGTGTTCACGGTCAAAATAAAAAGCCATGGTCAATGAAGCCCAGGTAAAATGATTCACCATTGCAATTTCGAAAAAAAAAGGGCAAAGCCTGGTATATGTGTTTACATACTCCATTTTTAAGGTTGCATTTTCACTATAGAAATATTAATCAATAACTATGAATTTATCTTTCAGAAAAAAGTAACAAGGCAGCTGCAGCAAAAGAGCATGAATTACTGAGACCCAAATTTCTGACCCAATCAGAAAGTTAAGTGTAAACTAAATTTATAACACTATCAAGTTGTATAAAGTATTGTCCATTTATTACACATTCACCTAAACCAATAGTAAATTGGTTAAATTATTTATATAAAGGTGGATGATGTTACTTAATTGTTAGAAAAAATTATTACAGCATTTTGTCATTTTCCTTTGTAGGAAATAAAGAAGACTTAAAATAGAATAGTTTGTTTAAACTTTATTACATAAGTGAGCTTCTGCTTTGTTGACAATGAAGCCCACTTCAATCTGCTCTACAAGTCCTGAGGTTGCTGGGACACAAAGAAAGAAATCTCAAATGTTATGGATAGTTTAGAAACAGTTTTGCATCTCTGGAACTCCACTTTTTTCATGGTCATTAGGCTTAAAATGCTGTTTGAGCAATTAAATTTATTGTATTACAGTAGCAATATTCTGTCATCAATTGAAACTGCAACTGAGCAAATCCCATCCCAATCATTGAATGCTGAATTTCACAACAGAATGCCAATTCAACGAGCAAAACTTTAGTTTTTAATTCTTCAGTACAAAACTATACTATACTGTTCTGAACTACTGGAAAATCCATAAAGTGTAAAGTTTGAAATTTGAGGTAGGAGAATTTTGTTCAAATAAACTATTGGTTGCAGAGAGCAATGTAACATTATAATCATTGAAAAATAATGAAATGATAAAATCCGAGTCTAATTTCCCTCTCCCAATGACACACTCTGTGATTTATTTGAGCTTCAGTGCTGATGTAATCACCTACAGAAGTGCACACCACGTCCAATGAACTTCTACCTAAAAACTGCAGGCGCGGCAAGTGTTCTGACACGTAACTCCAGGATACTTGAAGTAAATCTGCTAGCTAGTGAGCATGTTACTTCAGAGCGTAAGTTGCCATAGTAACTGACCAAGAGTTAATCTGATCTTGGTTTCTGGACTGGAAAAATCTCAGATTCCCATCAACTCTACATACATTACACAGTAACTATACATATATCCAGTCTGTGACAAGAACAGACACACAACTATACACACATACACTATATTCTTTGAGAGTATTCATGATGAACTCTCAAAATGTCAGCAGAAGAAGTTGTGTGAAGAACGAACACAGAATTTTCAAACCACTTGAAACCCCGCCCATCTTCACACCAAACACACCTGATCAATCGCTGGGAAAAGTGGGTGTTGCTAATGCAATTCATGAGTTGAAAAGTTACAAAAATGCCTGACACAGAATTCCCAAATTTGACACCCTTTCATACACTTTTAGACTCTTACCATCGTTCTCAGCAGGAGCTCATTTGAAGCATGCAGCAGCCTTATGAGAAATACACATCAATCCAGAGACTCACTTTCACACTGAAGTTTGACACAAGCGAATTCTGCTCAGGAACAACACAGCTGGCAACCCTAAGACTCATGGGGTTTTATCCTGCTTTATTTTCTGTGATAGAGGAGTCAAAAGAGAGGGATGGGACCAATGTGGACAAAGAAGGAAGGCTGGGGAAGAGAGGAGTAAACTGAGAGAAGGAGCTGTTTAACATTTCTCTGTAGGGAGCCTTAATTACTAATTCTATTTACTAAAGGTCACAAAGTACACAGCACTACTCACCCCAGTGTCTGTAGTTTACAGCTGGGACTCTTCAGACCAGCACAGAACAGCTTCACTCCTGAATCTCCCAGGTTATTGTAGCTGAGGTCCAGCTCTCTCAGGGGTGAGTTTGATGACTGGAGGACTGAGGCCAGAATTCCACAAGACTTCTCTGTAAGATCACAGCTGCCAAGTCTGAAAAAAATAGAGTTATTGTATAATTAATATGTATCCTTTAATATATGAAATGTAATACTGATTGTGCTTATTAAGGAAGAGTTTCATCTAGGAGTTTAAGATCTGCACATCACACACATACAGTTTACATCTAATCAACAGTGCTGTGTGACTATTTTACATTAAAATAAATTAATTTAGTTTGGCATTTTTCAATTCAAACCTATAAACAAACATCAACCCAGCCTATGGACAAAGCACACGCACATACACATTATAAATATTCACCAACCCAACATGTGGAGACAACATACTGTAAATGTAGACCAACGCAGCCAGTGCAGAATACATACACACACACACACATACACACACACACACAGCAGTAGTTTTCTCATCTGTTCTTGCAGACCATGAGAAACACGCATCAATCCAGCATGCAACTTCCACACTGAACTTCAACACAACAGAATTCTGGTCAGGAACCACACAGCTGGCAACCCTCAGACTCATGGGATTTTATCCTGCTTTACTTTGCTGTGATAGAGGAGTAAGAAGAGCAGGATGGGACCAACATGGACAAAGAAGGAAAGCTGGGGGAGAGAGGAGTAAATTGAGAGAAGGAGCTGTTTTGTCTCTATGGAGCCATAATCACTAATTCTATTCACTAAAGGCCACATAGTACACAGCACTACTCACCCCAGTGTCTGTAGTTTACAGTTTGGACTCTTCAGTCCAGCACAGAGCAACTTCACTCCTGAATCTCCCAGGTTATTGTAGCTGAGGTCCAGTGTCTGTAGTTTACAGTTTGGACTCTTCAGTCCAGCACAGAGCAGCTTCACTCCTGAATCTCCCAGGTTATTGTAGCTGAGGTCCAGTGTCTGTAGTTTACAGTTTGAACTCTTCAGCCCAGCGCAGAGCAGCTTCACTCCTGAATCTCCCAGGTTATTGTAGCTGAGGTCCAGCTCTCTCAGGGGTAAGTTTGATGACTGGAGAGCTGAGGCCACAATTTCACAGGATTCTTCTGTAAGACCACAGCTGCCTAGTCTGGAAGAAGTGTTGATATATTGTATTGTTAATATTTAAAACTTGTAGTATAAATGTAATAGTATAAAAATGTATATAATTTTGGTATAATTGATAGTGCTTACTGATGAAGACTGATATTTAGGACTGTAAGATCTACAATGTTCTGAGGAAGATGTCTGTGCTACACTCTCCATCTACAGTAAAGGCCTGGGAATCAGACGTCCTGCGCATCTGAAGTCCAACAGTTCTACATCTCTGGTTAAAGAACCAACTAACAAAATTTGAACTGTCTGGCACTTTACTGTCAGTCAAAATTTTAAAACAAAACCAAAGAACCAGAATGGTACAAATATTCTGACAGCACTGATATTCTACACCACTATAGTCTGCTTTCAGTTTTCACAGATCAGTCAATTTCAGAGCTTGCTTCCAATCAGGTCTGAATTTCAGAACATTCACAGGTGCTTCTGTTCCATGTTTGACACGAATTGCACATCTCGTGGTATGGGGTCTACCACACAAGAAAAGATTGGCTTACTGATACCCATGCCTTTTGATTTACAAACCCCATTTCCATAAAAGCTGGGACACTTTCTACAAATGCAATGAAAAGGAAAAACTGATTTGTTAAATCACTTAAACTTTTATTTAACTGATAAAAGTGCAGGGAAAACATTTTCAGTGTTTTCACTGACAAACATAATTGTATTTTTTAAATATAAAAAACAACAGAATGTGACTCACTCAAAAAACTTGAGACAGAGGCAAAAAAAGACTGAAAAGGTTACAAGTAACACTGTGCTGGAAGGTTACACAATTTGCAGTTTACCTGGTAACAGGTGAGGTTATCAAGATTGAGTATAAAAGGAGCACCCACAAAAGGCTTAGTCTTTATTAGCATGGATGGGTTGTGGTTCACCACTTTGTGCCCAACTTCGTAACAGAATTGCCAGTCAGTTCAATGAAAATGTTTCTCAGCGCAAGATTGCAAATAATTTAGGTCTTTCACCATCCAAAGTTCATAATATCGTGAAAAGATTCAGGGAGTCAGGGGAAATCTTGGTGCGTAAAGGCCAAGGGTGGAAACTGCTGCTAAATGGGCAGTGTCCTGCTTAAATAGACATGGAGTTCCTGCGAAAAGTCGTCATCTTGACAGCAGCATATGTCTCTCCAAAATTCCAACATAAGCCTCTGCATCAATGGTACCTTCACATACAGTATATGCACATCACCCATGCCATGGGCACTGATGCACCCCCACACCATCACAGAGGCTGGTTTTTGTACTTTTAGCTGGTAACAGACTGGATGGTCTTTTTCTTTGACACATACAATCTGACGTCCGTTTTTCCCAAAAACAAGCTGAAATGTGGACTCGTCTGACCAGAGAACACATTTCCACTGTTTTTTGGAATTTTGCAAAGTCACTTGAGCCCAAAACCACAAGTGATAGCAGAGAGATTTAGATTTCACAAAAGGATCCAGTTAAAAGATGAAATCATCTATGAATACGTTGCAGAACAGCACAGACTTACAGTGCTGTGACTTTGGAGTGCTGGACTTTTTCTGGTGCATTAAGCAACAGGCTCGGCTGTGGCATGCAAAATGACCCTAAATAAATGTCCCTAAAAGGCCTTAAGTGTTATTGATGTGGCAAATCCTCTCAAGATGCAAATGACTGTTTTTCAAAGAAAAAGATTGCAGAAAGTGTCACAAACAAGGCTACAAAGATAGAGTGTGCAAAACAGACAAAAAGCACAACCTAAAAAGAGAAAGCTTCAAAGACAATAGTTTCAACTCACAGAAATGTTTCAAACACAAAACTAGACAAATGCATAAAGTAACTGACAATGCAACTGAATCAGAGGACACTGAGTCTGACAAAGGTGATCTGTCATGCCTACAGCTGCACAGCATTAATGAAGCAGACAGCAAAACCATAAGGATCACAACAGATGTGTCTGGCGTAAAACTGAAAAGGTGCTGTTCACGTATATGGGGACTTTAAGGTGAGCATCAACCCAGTGCTGCACCCTGTTCACTGCCACTAATAGAAGACATTTTTGCATCCTTAGCAGGAGGAGAGAAGTTCCCAAAGATTGACCTGTTGCAGGCCTATTTAGATTGAAGAGTCAAGCAAGAAGTTCCTCACAATCAATGCCCACAAGGGTCTCTTCCAGTATAATTGTCTCGTCTTTGGAATCCAGCAATCTGGCAAAGAGCGATGTAACTTTTTCAAGAATGAAATCTCATATTGTGGACATGTTATTGACAAGCATGGCGTACATAGTCACAACAGAAGACTGCAGGCAGTGCTGCAGGCACTCGAGCCCGAAAATGTGTTGCAGCTCAGGTCTTACTTAGGCCTTGTCAACTACTACCACAAGTTCCTCCCAAAGCTGGCTACAGTGCTGCACCCAATGAATGCACTGGTAAAGACAGGAGCAAAGTGGGAGGGTTCAGAAGGATGTGAAAAAGCCTGAAATCATCAGATGAACTACTCACCCATAATGACCCATCTCTACACCTTAGACTGGCATGCAATGCATCACCTTACAGCATCGGTGCTGTTCTGTCACCCACCATGAGCATCCAATTGCCCTTAGTCTACTATGGAGAATAAAGAAATTCCACCAGTACTTCTATGGACAAATATGTACTCGGTTGACTGACCACCAGCCTCCTGTGTCCATTTTTAACCCTAGGAAGGGAATCCCAGTGATGCCTGATACAGGTGCAAAGCTGGGCACTTTTCAAAGGAGCCCGCACTTATGAAACACAGTTCAATGCTACCAAACAGCACAGCAACGCTGACAGCTTATCGTGCATTCCACTGTTAACGACAGAAGAAGAAAATACATCATCCCGTGCCCCAGCAGAAGTGTTTCACACAGTGTTACCTAACCAGCTGCCAGTAACAAATGATGAAATTCAAAGAGAAACAAGGAATGACCCAACATTGTCAAAAGTCTATAATTTCACCAAGCAAGGGTGGCCAGTACATAGTGATTCTGGGGTTTCCAGAGTTCACGGTGAGGTGAGACCAATTGTCCATGTGCCAGGGAACCATGATGTGTGGATCTCGTGTTGTAGTCCCCTCTAAATTGTGTATCAGAGTGTAAGAAAATCAGCATGAAGAACACTTGGGCACAGTTAAAATGTCTGAGTCTGGCCCAGAGCTATGTTTGGTGGCCGGGAAAAGACAGACAGATTGAAGACCTGACCAAAGGCTGCTCAGGATGCCATAAGGTCCAAAATGCACCCCCAATGGCAAAGAGTGCTTATTGTTTTTGCAGGACCTTTCAGGAACTCCATGCTCCTGACTGTCATGGATGCTCATTTGCAGTGGCCATACCAGGTCATACCAATGAAGTCAACCACACAAGAAAAGTTCTGTTCTGTTTCTGTTATGATAACTCTCCAGAAATGGCCTACCTGAACAAAATATGAATTACAACAGACCACAATACACACCAGAGGAGTTCAGTTTATTCCTGAAGAAAAATGGTATCAAACACAATAGACCAGCTCCTCACCACCCAGCAACCAACAGCTTAGCTGAAAGGTTTGTTCAAATCTTCAAGAAGTTCATTAAAGCTATGGACAAGGGGGATGTTTCTCTTCTGCATAAAGTGGACAACTTCCTCTTTGTGTATCAGAATGCTGTGCATGTGACAACAAATCAAACACCTGCAATACTGTATATCAACAGGAATCTAAGATCTCTCTAATTGACCTTCTGAAGCCAGACTCATGGAGGGAAGTGCAGAATAATCAGTTCAGTCAGATTCCAAGTAAACCATCAAGGTGCTTCATGGTTGGACAGGAATCTTAGCATGTGATTACCACGTGAGTACAAGTGGACACCTGGTCGGATAACCACAAGAACAAGACTGATGTACACAATGCAAGTTGGAGCTCACAAATCAGGACATCATGTGGATCAGATACTGGATGCTCAGCTGAAGAACACACCTGAGCCAACCACATCCATGAACAGGGGCAGTGAACTTTCCGCTCACTGACAGTAATGTCAGTAATGACAACGGGACACCTGCAATGGAGAAAGTTGTCTATGACAAGATACCTGCCACCATGGACATCAGTTTGTCATGACAAGTGCTGGGGACAACAAGTTCAACTAACTAAAGGCTTTCAAAAAGTGATGGGGACGAAATGGCCCCAGCGTCCCCAGCATCAGATTAATTTCTCTCAGAGGCGCTATGCTGAAAGAAACAGCGCCTCCTAAAAGACTGGATCTGCAGCATAGTGTTGTTATGAACTTCTCAGGAAAAAAAGTGATTAGAAAAACTTATTGTGAAGAAACAAAAAGAAGGAGCTAAGGAGAAAGAAAGAGAGAAAGAAGAGTATTGCTGAGAGAATAGCAGGGATCTAATGTCTTCAGGTCATATCACTTGGTAAAAGTAGTGTTGAATTTTTAATGACACCTCTTTTACTTTGAATAGGCAATTAAAATAGTGTCCACATTTTATCTCATTCTATGTCTGTATTTCAGTTGGAAAGGGCCTTCTCTATGGTTTGGTGAATGCAAATCTATTAGTTAAAATTATTATTAACCGTAACTAATAATTCACAAATAAAATTTCCTCAAGGTCTGAATTAAAATATATATGTTTTCCCCGATGTGGTGAGGGTGGTGGTGACTAGAACTAAAAATAGACAAAAGATTGTGCAACAAAAACACCATATATCCCTGAAGTTACTCGGATACACATAATGACAGCCCTCATTTCTTTACACACTGCTGATACACCACCAATCACACAATGCCCATGTCAAGGGAGGATCACAGGCTTTACACACTGCTGATACACCACCAATCACACAATGCCCATGTCAATGGAGGATCATAGGCTTTACACACTGCCCATACACCACCAATCACACACTTCCCATGTCAATGGAGGATCACAGGGCCAGCAGGGTCTTGATTCATGCATCTGCAGGTGCCCACAGTGACCAGGTGTAGCTGCTAGAGACCAATGAGACCAACAGAACCAGCCAGCTTACCCCCTATAATTCCCCAGTGAGGCTGGGCTAATTGTTGCCTCACCAATGCAGCCCTCTGGCAATAGAAAGCAATGGCACAATCATTACTCAAACCCCTGGGATTCACTTTTGCTCACGGAGTGAACATCTTAAGTGTGAACCTCCTGGAGGCCCCAACAACTTTCTGGAAACAAAAAAGTATTAACTTCCAGAACTGGGCTTTTTCACGTCTGGAATGAACGTCAATATGAACAAATATGAACTACAATATGTGAGCTGAGATAAATATAATCTATATTTCAGTGGAAATACCATTTAAACTAACTTTTGGAAACTTTTACTAAAATGTGAAATTCTGAACAGTGGGATTTTGAATTCCCCAAGTACAGAGACGATTTCTGTAAACTCTAAGATATATACGCTTTTAAGAGAATGAGAGGCAGACTGGTGATGAGTGTCTAAAGACAGGTCAAGTACATGACTGATGCCACCCACTAACATGGCCCTCAGCAGAACAGAGAGTGAGCGCATAACTCGCATCAAATACATGATAAGAAGCCATTCTTGTGGGAATATATCTGCCCTCGTGAGGCACTGTCCTCAGTACAAAACTGATCTAGGGAATTTCTTTGTCCCAGGAGGTATGCTTATCAGCTACATAAGCCAGTATGGCTGCTTTCAGGGTTCTGTTCACCCGTTCAGTTGCATTTGTTTGATGAAACTGGTAACGATTAAATATAGAAAACAGATCAATTAATCGAATAATCATAAATAAGTACAAATTGTCACAGGGTGTTAAAGTATACAGACAGGTAAAACGATTAAGCAAAACATAAAAATCTATATTACCATCTGAAGAATTAATCTGAAATTCTGCCATGATTCCAACAGGCAATACATTTATTTTATTATTTTATTTATCTTATAATTATTACATATTAAGATTCAGGAACTAAATGTAGGCTATTCATAACAAAACACATGAATATGGCAACTATTCCTCCCATCAGCTTATGAGAGCTGAAACATGCTTAAAATATCATGGCCAAAACATCTGTATTTTTGGACTGCTGATTAATTCATTGGTTAACTTGATGAGTAGCTATTAAGTGAGTGTTGAGTATTTCCTCTCAATCTGTTAGTATTAAAGAACAATCACAAACAATAACATGGGTAGTACACGAAATCCGTAATGGATGTTTTCATTTTGTAAATTCTGTTTTTAAATTAGTTAGTTCCAGGATAGCAAGAGGAAGACATTCAAATAAATTTCAACACATGGGCAAGCAAGGGAGCAACGCCATGCATTCAGGGCAATATCACACTTAGAAGGGATGTTTTATGTTGGCTCTGTTGAAGGGAGGAAAATCAAGGGCTTGAGGGAATGAAAATCCTCCCTTCATTCACATAAAATGGCAGCCATCTTAAATCAAGGACTGTTTGTGGATTCCCCTCCTCCATTGGAGGGTGAGTGAGCACAAAGAAGCAAGCTTTTTTTCGGATTGGAACACAGCCCGGATCTTTCACCCCCACACTGCGCCCCATCATAGGATGAAGGACCTGTGCATGTGGATTTAACCAGAGCCTGGACTCTTTCTCTCCTCCCTTTGCCTCTTCTGTCTGCAGTGCTGCCCTGCGTGTTTTTGTGTTTTTCTGTAGAGATCAAGTCTCGCCCCTGGAGGGAAGTAGAGGGTGTCCTGACCCACACCACGGACACATAGCCACAGCTAGAACTGGGGTCAACAGAGCAGCAATGAGGAGCACCAGTTGCCTTGCAGACAACAGAAGGGCCGGCAGACAGAACAACACAAAACATTACCCATCCTCCTAGACAGAGGTGAAAGAGACCAGCATGACCCATTTGGCATTTAGTACTGTCTCCCCCCTCAACCCTCAACCCTCACCCCTACAGCACAAAATCAGGGAAGATATTGTGGACACTGAAGAGAGACACTTACAGTGAGAAATAATACTGGAAGAATAAAAATGCTTTTGCTGTCAAATAATTCAACTTTCAAACTATAGATTCAGTTATTGAATTCTACCAAACAAACTTTAAAACAAAAAGTCAGATGAAACTTTCTTTACTGCGGATTTTCTTCCATACATATACATAGGACTATGTTAAACTACTTTCAATTTTCAGGCCCTTCAGAACAGAAAATATAACTTTTAAAACTGTCTTTATAGTCAGTGCCTGAAGGTGTCTACAGTCTTCTGTTAATTATACAGTTGAGTTATGTTCATGGCATGTCATTCTCACATAAATATAAAATGTTCATGAAAATATATGAATCGATCATTTGCATTATGAATGACATAGCAGTACTCACTTGGCCGTCTTGCAGTTCCTCACTACTGGTACCAGTCTCTGATGACCTGCTGCTGATGTGTTGTACGTCCTCAAGTCAAACTCATCCAGGACCTCCTCTGACATCAGTAACACAAAGGCCAGAGCTGAGCATTGGTGTGGTTCCAGTTCTTTATCAGAAAGTCTTCCTGATCTCAGGGAAGTCTGGATTTCCTCCACTAGAGAGTTGTCATTCAGTTCATTCAGACAGTGGAACAGATTGATGGTCCTCTCTGCTGAAGACTCTTTGCTGATTTTCTGCTTAATGTACTGAATTGTTTCCATAATGCTCTCTGCTCTGCTTTCCATCTGTGTCAGTGTGTCTGTTCCAGGTGATCTGCCTCTTCTGTTCTTCAGTATTCCTCCTAAGAGAGCCTGAGTGGAGTCCAGTGAGAGACCCAGAAGGAATCGGATGAAAAGGTCCAGGTGTCCATTCTTACTCTGTAAGGCCTGATCCACTGCACTCCTGTGTAACTCAGGCAGCTGCATTCTGTCAGTTTTACGTCTCGACTCTTCTGGTCTGAGGGCATTTCTGTTCTCATTTACACAAGAATGAAATGCAAACAAGGCAGCCAGATACTCCTGAATACTCAGATGCACAAAGCAGTAGACTTTGTCCTGATGCAACCCAGACTCCTCTTTAAAGATTTCTGTGCACACCCCAGAGTACACTGAAGCTTCACTGACATCAATGCTACTCTCTCTCAGGTCCTCTTCATAGAATATCAGATTGCCCTTTTCCAGCTGTAGAAAAGCCAGCTTCCCCAGTTTCAGGATCATTTCTGCATCTGATGCTGAGCTCTTTGGGTTTATCTCATTGGTACCATGATATTTCTGATTCTTCACAGTGGTCTGAATGAGCAGGAAGTGTGTGTACATTTCAGTCAGAGTTCTGGGCAGTTCTCCACTGTCTGCTTTACCCAACATTGTCTCCAGAACTGTAGCAGAAATCCAGCAGAAGACTGGAATGTGACACATGATGTAGAGACTCTTGGATGACTTTATGTGTGAGATAATTCTGCTGGCCAGTTTCTGATCTCTGATTCTCTTCCTGAAGTACTCCTCCTTCTGTGGGTCATTGAACCCTCGTATCTCTGTCACCTGGTGGACACACTCAGGAGGGATCTGATTGGCTGCTGCTGGTCGGGAGGTGATCCAGAGGAGAGCAGAGGGAAGCAGATTCCCCTTAATGAGGTTGGTCAGCAGCATGTCCACTGATGCTGACTCTGTTACATCACAGCAGATCTCATTGTTCTGGAAATCTAGAGGAAGTCGACACTCATCCAGACCATCAAAGATGAACACAACTTTGACTTCATCATGTTCAACACTTTCAATCTCTTTCAGCTGTGGAAAGTAGTGCTGGAGGAGTTGCATCAGACTGAATTCTCTCTCCTTCTTTAAGTTCAGATCTCGGAAAGGAAGAGTGAAGATTAAACTAATGTCCGAATTGGCTTTTCCTTCTGCCCAGTCAAGAATGAACTTCTGCACAGAGACAGTTTTCCCAATGCCAGCGATGCCCTTTGTAAGCACAGTTCTGATGTGTTTCTCTTGTCCAGGTAAAGGTTTAAAGATGTCATTGCAGAGGATTGCAGTCTCCTGTGTGGTTTGTATCTTTGATGCTGCCTCAATCTGTCTGACCTCATGTTCATTATTGACCCTCCCACCTCCCCCCTCTGTGATGTAGAGCTCTGTATAGATCTCATTGAGGAGGGTTGGGTGGCACTGCTGTGCCAAACCTTCAAATATGCATTCAAACTTCTTCTTCAGATCAGTTTTCAGTGTCTGTTGGGCTCTTTTTATGTGTTCATCTGAGAAGAGGAAATATTAAATATTAATTTTAGAATAAAAAATGTAATAGCAATTACAATACATGCAAGACAAAGAGTAATATGATTTTACATGTTTTAACTGATAATTTGATGAAAGAAACAGCCAAAAAAAGGTGCTTACACAGTCAATTTTTCACAAAGTGTTTCACACCTCATTCACAGTCTCACATAAATGAATGAAAGAAAAAGGGTGCATTTTTCATTGCGACAGAATGGTAGCGCAATGAGCACACACAGTTGTTCAGCATGGCTATTGATATTTTGTAATGGTACAAACATAGCACGAAGGTTTTCTGCTTTCATTCCCATGAGAGTAAATGGGTGCTGCATCAGTGGCTTTTTCATCCTCCATCATGAAGAAGCTGTTCTCAGTGCAAACCCAAATGTGCTCCAGTCATACCAAACCTCTCCATAAGGAGACACTCTGAGATTCAGTGAAAATGCTCATGCACAGATGCACTGCAGTAACCACTGCATGTATAAATCTATCAGAACTGTATACATAATCAGCTAGATGTGTGTGACTGTGTAGGCAGCATCACAGCCTGGGGACTTAGTTTAGATTCAATTCTCTATGTAATACGACACAAGAGCTCACATTTTTTTTTCTTAGTAATGGTAATAATGTAATAAATAGTGATAATATTAGGCATAGTAAGCTTTCATTCTATAATTGTTGGTAGTATATTGTCTAAAATGCTCTGAATACATTTCAGATGTTTAAACGGAATGACGAGTACAGTACACTGAAATACAGCCTGTTAGAACAGGCTCAGGGGTACAGTTTACTTATATACAGCCTGTTTGGCACGTACATATTGTTCTGTGTTTACTGGCATGTGCTCTCTCACTATTACTTTAACATATCCATTATTGAGGTGTTAAATGAGCACTACAGCCACTTTTTGAAGAACTGCACCTGCCTGTGATGGGCATTTAACATTATAATAAGGGCATAACAGAAAAGTTGTGGTAGAAAACCTGCACCAACAAACATGAAAAATATGGAAGTGTGGTACATCCATTTAAAAGTAATGTAGAAAACCTCCTGAATGGGTGATGCATGAAAAAAGGTTCAAGTCAGTAATTTGCTCTGTGAGCTTCTTTCAGCTGGAAAATACCACTCTGATTCTGCCACAGCTTTTTAAAATCTGTGGTAAGGAGATTTTTTTTAAACATTTGCATCCCTAAATTAGGACCTTGTGTGTTCCATATCTCTTTTCTCTTTCTGTTAACATACTGTTACAGTACCAAACTGATTCTGCCACTGCCTTTTCATCTGTATTATTGAGCTTTTTCAACATTTACAATAGTGCCCCATGTGTTACACAACTCTGTGTTTCAAACAGTCAAACAACAGGTTATTTAAAATGGAGTTGAGGAAATGTTTTGCATATTTCTTGTTTTTCAATCTAAATACTGTTTTTTTTCAAGTGTAATATGGGTAACTTTCACTTTGAGGATATATCAGAACTACCTGGCTTATTTTAGCATGTGTAAAACTCTTCCTCTCCTGCTCACCTCTCTCCAGTGAGTCAGCAAGATCCTTCTGCTCCATGTTCCTCAGGATGTGGAGTGTGATCTCCAGAGATCTCTCACTGCCACAGGTCTCCAGCATCTTCTCAACTACATGCAGGGCCTCAAGGTCCTCCTGCTGTCCCTTAGTGAATTCTGGGTAATACTGACTCAGATGGCTGTGAAACTGTTTCAGCTCCTCCTTCTTCAGCTTCATCAGAGTGCGCTGGAGAGACTGAAATAAACACATGAAAAGGTGTGCTGTATCAGAGACTGAAATAAACACATGAAGAGGTGTGCTGTATCAGAGAGACTGAGATAAACACATGAAGAGGTGTGCTGTATCAGAGTCACTGAAATAAACACATGAAGAGGTGTGCTGTATCAGAGAGACTGAAATAAGCACATGAAGAGGTGTGCTGTATCAGAGAGACTGAAATAAACACATGAAGAGGTGTGCTGTATCAGAGAGACTGAAATAAGCACATGAAGAGGTGTGCTGTATCAGAGTGACTGAAATAAACACATGAAGAGGTGTGCTGTATCAGAGAGACTGAAATAAACACATGAAGAGGTGTGCTGTATCAGAGTGACTGAAATAAACACATGAAGAGGTGTGCTGCATCAGAGTGACTGAAATAAACACATGAAGAGGTGTGCTGTATCAGTGATAAAAAAAACCCATGGTGTGCTGTTATCCAATATTAAATGATCACATTCTACTCAGCTAAGCAATTTCATTGATTGAAACACAGTTATGATGCTACTGATTCCAACATTGGATTAAGTCCCTCTTTACACAGCTGGCTAGCTCTTACTTCTCTGGTTTTCTCAAAGAGAGCGCTTTGCCAGTTGAGACGAGCAGCAGGTGTGTGACATGTCTGTGCTGTTTGTTTGTAAAGTTTGCAATGTGGTTTCTGTGAGTGTTTTCAAGCAATTGTCTCTGAGTGATTGTCTTTGTTCTGGATTTCACAAAGCCTGTTTTTACTGTTGTCTTTAGAGTTACTTTTCGTGATTAATGGATCGACAGGATTCCCATCATTCCCAGTTAGGAGGCAGGATCCATGACTCTCAGGGATTCTTAATGAAATGGAGCAATCCTGACCCATCAATACATGTGGATCCTTTTACACTAAGATGAAAATCCATTCAGAACAGATGATTTCTAAATTGTAATGAAATACCAAAATGCATGAGCAAAGATGAAGGGGTGGAGTCAGGCTGAGACTGAGATGCTAAAAGTCCAGCCCCATCCCCCTGCCCACAATAATCCTGACCAATGAGCAGTTCATCACAAAGACTGACAACATCCAGGCAAACACAACTCATCTGCAGAAATACAGACGTGTGCGTCTGGGTTTTCATGGAGACACGGCTCACAGAGGGGATCTCAACCCGATGATCAGTGCTTTTGTGGTGTGCAACAAAAATGAGATTCTGTCAGTCTCTATGTGCCCAATCTACCTGCCCTGTGAGTTTCTCCACATATTCAGAACAGTAAGTCTTTTTCCCAGTGATACTCTATTTCCTAGAGAGCTGCAGATTATGCTGGTTTTTGTAGTTCTTCAGCACTTACTGACTAATCACACAGCTGATTACACCTGCTTTATTGGGTCTGAAATTGAGCTGGAATTTCAGATGAAAACAAAAACTATCATATACTGTGGCTCTCCAGGACCTGGAATGAGCATCACTGCTTTGGGCTTTTGATACAGATCTGTGGAAGAGGCCTTTAAATCTATAGCTCTGCCTCTGCTTAGCTCATCAGATCACAGCCCCATTCATCTAATCCCTGTTTACAGGTCAATACTGCAGAGGGAAAAGGCCCAATCAGGAGAAGTGAAGGTTTGGACTTGACATTTGGACTGGATGTTCTGGAATTGCAGGGTTGTTTGGACTGTACTGATTGGTCAGTGTAATGACGTTGATGAGCTCACTGATGTGGTTTGGAGCTACATTTCTTTTCGTGAGGATGCTGATATTACAAAGAAGCATGTGATGATGTTTCCAATAAGCCCTAGGTCAGGAAATCTATAAAGGCGTTGTTAGATAGGAAACATCTGGCTTACCTACAAGGTACTGTGGGAGGAAAAAGTAAGCAAAAAGATGAGTTTAGACCTGAAATCAGACAGGCCAATCTCAACACAAGGAAAATCGAAAATAAATGTAACAGCAGTGATCTGAAGGTAGTGTGGGATGGCATGAGAACTATGACCAAGTGTTACGTCTCCGTGTGTGTGTGTTACACTGTTGCATGTCCTCAAACTCTCTTCCCCTCAGAAGTCTGCCGCTATCTCTTCCCTCAGAAGTCTGCTGCTGTTGTCCTCTTCCCTGTCATCCCACCCTTGCCATTCGTTGTTCTGTCATTTGTCATCCCCGCTATCACTCATCACAATTCTGCTGCTGTCTCGACCAATCAGAGGGCAATGCTACTTTCACATACCCCTACTCTGTCTGATGCATATAGAAACCATTTCATGTCTGTACTGAGTGTTTTCGTTTTGTCTAAGCTATCCCTGCTGTGTGTTCTAATGTGTTCAGATATGGATTTGGTGTAGTGAAGTCCCTTTTTGTCATACCTCTTGTTGTGTTCCCTTGTCTGCCATGCCGAGGCTAGGAACAGGGTAGATGGGGCGCCTATACACCGCACACAGCGGGATATGTCTGTACAGACACACTAGGGTAGGAGAGATTGCCACCTCTTGTATTTTAAGTTTGGTTAGCTAGGGTAGATAGGTAGGCTTTGCTTTTGTGTTTTTGATAGTTAGTTAGCCTGTTTTCATTCTAGCTAGATAAGTTTGGTTTTGTTCTTTTCTTTTCTTTGACAACGCTCATAGTTCCAAACCCTCGGTTGTATGTCTGTGTATATATTGTAAATAGTATACTGTATATATTTATGTAACCTGTGCACTTAATAAACACTCTTCACTGTACTTGGAATCTGTTGCTGTTGCTCCCCCATCCACTCCCTTGCAGTTATTTTTCTTTCATCCTAGTCTATACCCTCTCAGAAGGTGACGGGTAAAGAGATCATGTCAAAGTAAATGTTTATCATGTCATTCTCAGAGAGTGAGAGGAATGGGATCATGTCAAAGCAAATGTTTATCATGTCATTCTGAGAGGGTGAGGGGAATGGGATCATGTCAAAGTGAATGTTTAACATGTCATTCTCAGAGGGTGAGAGGGAATAGGATCATGTCAAAGTGAATGTTTAACATGTCATTCTCAGAGAGAGAGGGGGAATGGGATCGTGTCAAAGTGAATGTTTAACATGTCATTCTCAGAGGGTGAGGGGGAATGGGATCATGTCAAAGTGAATGTTTATCATGTCATTCTCAGAGGGTGAGGGGGAATGGGATCATGTCAAAGTGAATGTTTAACATGTCATTCTCAGAGGGTGAGGGGGAATGGGATCATGTCAAAGTGAATGTTTATCATGTCATTCTCAGAGGGTGAGGGGGAATGGGATCATGTCAAAGTGAATGTTGAAAATGTCATTCTCAGAGGGTGAGGGGGAATGGGATCATGTCAAAGTGAATGTTTAACATTTCATTCTCAGAGGGTGAGAGGGAATAGGATCATGTCAAAGTGAATGTTTAACATGTCATTCTCAGAGAGAGAGGGGGAATGGGATCGTGTCAAAGTGAATGTTTATCATGTCATTCTCAGAGGGTGAGGGGGAATGGGATCATGTCAAAGCAAATGTTTATCATGTCATTCTGAGAGGGTGAGGGGAATGGGATCATGTCAAAGTGAATGTTTAACATGTCATTCTCAGAGGGTGAGAGGGAATAGGATCATGTCAAAGTGAATGTTTAACATGTCATTCTCAGAGAGTGAGGGGGAATGGGATCATGTCAAAGTGAATGTTTAACATGTCATTCTCAGAGATAGAGGGGGAATGGGATCATGTCAAAGTGAATGTTTAACATGTCATTCTCAGAGAGTGAGAGGGAATGGGATCATGTCAAAGTGAATGTTTAACATGGCATTCTCAGACGGTGAGGGGGAATGGGATCATGTCAAAGTGAGTGTTTAACATGTCATTCTCAGAGAGTGGGGGGGAATGGGATCATGTCAAAGTGAATGTTTATCATGTCATTCTCAGAGGGTGAGGGGGAATGGGATCATGTCAAAGTGAATGTTTAACATGTCATTCTCAGAGGGTGAGAGGGAATAGGATCATGTCAAAGTGAATTTTTAACATGTCATTTTCACAGGGTGAGGGGGAATGGGATCATGTCAAAGTGAATGTTTAACATGTCATTCTCAGAGGGTGAGGGGGAATGGGATCATGTCAAAGTGAATGTTTATCATGTCATTCTCAGAGAGAGAGGGGGAATGGGATCATGTCAAAGTGAATGTTTATCATGTCATTCTCAGAGAGTGAGAGGGAATGGGATCATGTCAAAGTGAATGTTTATCATGTCATTCTCAGAGGGTGAGAGGAATGGGATCATGTCAAAGTGAACGTTTATCATGTCATTCTCAGAGGGTGAGGGGAATGGGATCATGTCAAAGTGAATGTTTAACATGTCATTCTCAGAGAGTGAGGGGGAATGGGATCGTGTCAAAGTGAATGTTTAACATGTCATTCTCAGAGGGTGAGGGGGAATGGGATCATGTCAAAGTGAATGTTTATCATGTCATTCTCAGAGGGTGAGGGGGAATGGGATCATGTCAAAGTGAATGTTTAACATGTCATTCTCAGAGGGTGAGGGGGAATGGGATCATGTCAAAGTGAATGTTTATCATGTCATTCTCAGAGGGTGAGGGGGAATGGGATCATGTCAAAGTGAATGTTGAAAATGTCATTCTCAGAGGGTGAGGGGGAATGGGATCATGTCAAAGTGAATGTTTAACATTTCATTCTCAGAGGGTGAGAGGGAATAGGATCATGTCAAAGTGAATGTTTAACATGTCATTCTCAGAGAGAGAGGGGGAATGGGATCGTGTCAAAGTGAATGTTTATCATGTCATTCTCAGAGGGTGAGGGGGAATGGGATCATGTCAAAGCAAATGTTTAACATGTCATTCTCAGAGGGTGAGGGGGAATGGGATCATGTCAAAGTGAATGTTTATCATGTCATTCTCAGAGAGAGAGGGGGAATGGGATCATGTCAAAGTGAATGTTTATCATGTCATTCTCAGAGAGTGAGAGGGAATGGGATCATGTCAAAGTGAATGTTTAACATGTCATTCTCAGAGGGTGAGGGGGAATGGGATCATGTCAAAGTGAATGTTTATCATGTCATTCTCAGAGAGAGAGGGGGAATGGGATCATGTCAAAGTGAATGTTTATCATGTCATTCTCAGAGAGTGAGAGGGAATGGGATCATGTCAAAGTGAATGTTTAACATGGCATTCTCAGAAGGTGAGGGGGAATGGGATCATGTCAAAGTGAATTTTTAACATGTCATTCTCAGAGGGTGAGGGGGAATGGGATCATGTCAAAGTGAATGTTTATCATGTCATTCTCAGAGAGAGAGGGGGAATGGGATCATGTCAAAGTGAATGTTTATCATGTCATTCTCAGAGAGTGAGAGGGAATGGGATCATGTCAAAGTGAATGTTTATCATGTCATTCTCAGAGAGTGAGAGGGAATGGGATCATGTCAAAGTGAATGTTTAACATGTCAATCTCAGAGAGTGAGGGGGAATGGGATCATGTCAAAGTGAATGTTTAACATGTCATAATCAGAGGGTGATTCTGTTGTCAGCCTGCTCCAGAATGAGGAGATTGAGCTTATACATGCTCTACAGGTCAAAGGAAACAGTGTTTCTTAAGGAAGCTCCATGTTTCATATAAATAAATAGAACAACCATAAGAAATACAACAATATCACAATCTCACTGGATTAAAAGTCTGTTATTGATAGAATCCAGAGTTTGGTAGTGGCCTGGTTTAGAAACCTGAGTACCCAAAACAAAAATCCTTTTACCTAACTTGGTAAAGATGTCCAGTAAGATCAGTGGCTCTCAGCAGACCACCCTCAGTGGTGCCTGTGCTCAGTGGGTCTGGTGCAAAGATCCTGCTATCAGGCCCAGATGATGCTATCTGAGATCATTCTCTGTATGAGGAGTCTGAGACACTCCCCTCAGGCTGCAGATTTAGGCAGCCATGAGCTAAGAGCAATGGAATGAAGTTCTCCTTCATCCCACCTGCAATAACATGCTTAACACTCACAGTTACAGACTCTTCACTTCACCAGTACACTGACTAATATTTTAATCAGTTGTACTGTTGTGTGCCTCTTTTGAATTTTTTATACTTTTTGCTGTCACCGAAGTATCCCATTTGGCACAATAAAGAATTTGTTTACTTGTAGCTACAAATACAACAGTCATGTCAACTAATGTATGCACACAAATTTAAATACAAATGCATACTGGTAACTGCAAAAACTACATAATAGTCTAAATGTTTCGCTCTAAAAATGTGAAAATTATAATATTATAAACTCTAAGTTTAAATAGAAAATAGAAGTAACATGTGTGCATATCAGAGCAACTGCAAATTGCTGGATAGAGGGATAAGTCCGAGGCAAGTGAGGATCCTTTCAATAAGAAGCCACAGTTGATGAGCAGGCAAGACATGGAAAAGTATTGCAAAAAAGAAAACCCAAAAATAAAGTATAAAACATGTGGAATATAACCAGACATCTCACCATATGTGGACTCTGCTCTTTTTCTTCACAGAACTCTCGGACCCTGCAAGGACAATATAAAAACGGAGTTTCCGATTAACCTCATCTTCTTACTGCAGCTCTAACTCACAGCACATGGAGACAGAGCTTCCAGTTAACCTCATCCTCTTACTGCAGCTCTAACTCACAGCACATGGAGACAGAGCTTCCAGTTAACCTCATCCTCTTACTGCAGCTCTAAATCACTGCACATGGAGACAGAGCTACCAGTTAACCTCATCCTCTTCCTGCAGCTCTAACTCACAGCACATGGAGACAGAGCTTCCAGTTAACCTCATCCTCTTACTGCAACATGAACTCACAACATGGAGACAGAGCTTCCAGTTAACCTCATCCTCTTCTGCAGCTCTAACTCACTGCACATGGAGACTGAGCTACCAGTTAACCTCATCCTCTTCCTGCAGAGCCTAAGAGGCTGAAAGGGTCCTATTCTTCCCTAGATGGCTGTGCTGGTTTTGTGTTTCTGTCCTATTTTGTATTGATACCATTTGTTGTGTTTCCTTTTCCCCTAAAAGGGGTTAATAAATGGCCTCCAGCCCTTTTTGTTGAACTTTTTAGTTGTGTTTTCCCTCCACTCACCACTCAGCACAGTGGCCACACCTGCCGCTGTGTCACACTGGAAATTACCTGGAATTTCTATTAACCTTCCTATTAACTTCTACATGAGGCATCTTGATTGGAGGCAATAGGGAAAGGTAACGTTTAAAGCAAGCGGAGCTTCACTAGTTTTACTGAGGGCCCATTTCATCCCAGCAACAGGAGCCACAATTTTCCGTCCTCAGCTCATATCTTTCTGTCTCATTGTTAGCTTCACATTCTTTTTTTTTTGGATGAGTAAATAGCTGATATTTCTGTTCACTTGAGAAGGTGTACTTTTGAGAATCGTCAACCTTTGATTAATGTTAGTTAACGTCACATGCGCACACACACCATGTTGTTTCATATTAATCAATGTCCTGAAGAGTGGCACATGGAATGAATATTTCAACAAAATTAATCAATCTTTACTTTTTTATCAAGTCTAGAACATGGTAAACCCATTTATAAAAAGTTCTTTGTGATGTAATACAATGAAACTTTTTTATGGCCTGAGATATGGGCCCCCTGCCAGGCCCAGTACACTCTCTGACCCCAGAAGCTGTGCCCTTGCCCCACCAACACCAGACTGTGGAGAGTGAGAGTGTGCTATAATGACACTATCCTGTAAATGTCAACCAGTTTACTCACCTTGGATCAGCACTGGATTCTCCTTTCAAGTTGTATGGGTGTTCCATTGACCTGGCACTCTTCACTGATATACAGCTGTTTACAGGTGATCCAGCTCTCTTTGTCTGGACCCTGTGAACAAAACATGGATACAGAGTTTCCAGTTAACCTCATCCTCATAATGCAGCTCTAACTCACAGCACATGGAGACAGAGCTTCCAGTTAACCTCATCCTCTTACTGCAGCTGTAGCTCACAGCACATGAAGACAGAGCTTCCAGTTAACCTCATCCTTACTGCTGCTCTAACTCACAGAACATGGAGTCAGAGGTTCCAGTTAACCTCATCCTCTAAGTGCAGCTCTAACTCACAGCACATGGAGACAGAGCTTCCAGTTAACCTCATCCTCTTACTGCAGCATGAACTCACAACATGGAGACAGAGCTTCCAGTTTCTAGAGTGTTGGTGATATGTAAATTTTACATTTAAGAGAGGTGAATTGTGTGAGGATGGGGACATTGCTCTGCTCCAGGAGTGAATGTTATGATGATGTTTGCAAATGTGATCAACTTTGTAAAACAAGTTGGCTTTTATGTCTAGTATTGCTATACCAATTTTTGTCACAACCTCTCCATTCAATATAAATAAATGTACTTTAAATTCCTACTAGCTCATTACTGCTGTGTCACAGCTAAATAAACCTGGTGTGGTGCCAGGAGAGGTGGAGGGAGGAGCGAGCGCCTCAGCTCCTCCCACTGTACTGCTGTCAGTCTCCTGGTTCCCTCCCTCAGCCTGAAGAGGAACTGGAGCTGCAACAGCAGAGGCCTCACAAACAGGCAGGCTCAGCTGAGAGTGATTTCTAATCAGCTCAGCTGTGAGCACTTGCCTTCTATTAGGTCATTTATTTAAGCACAGCCTAAGAGGCTGAAAGGGTTTTTTTTTTTTTTTTTTTGTGGGTTTTGTGTTTTGGTGAGTTAGATGGCTGTGCTGGTTTTGTGTTTCTGTCCTATTTTGTATTGATACTATTTGTTGTGTTTCCTTTTCCCCCAAAAGGGGTTAATAAATGGCCTCCGGCCCTTTTTGTTGAACTTTTTAGTTGTGTTTTCCCTCCACTCACCACTCGGCACAGTGGCCACACCTGCTGCTGTGTCACACTGGATATTACTTGGAATTTCTATTAACCTTCCTATTAACTTCTACATGAGGCATCTTGATTGGAGGCAATAGGGAAAGGTAACGTTTAAAGCAAGCGGAGCTTCACTAGTTTTAATTTACTGAGGGCCCATTTCATCCCAGCAACAGGGGCCACAATTTTCCCTCCTCAGCTCATATCTTTCTGTCTCATTGTTAGCTTCACATTCTTTTTTTTTTGGATGAGTAAATAGCTGATATTTCTGTTCACTAGAGAAGGTGTACTTTTGAGAATCGTCAACCTTTGATTAATGTTAACGTCACATGCGCACACACACCATGTTGTTTCATATTAATCAATGTCCTGAAGAGTGGCACATGGAATGAATATTTCAACAAAATTAATCAATCTTTACTTTTTTATCAAGTCTAGAACATGGTAAACCCATTTATAAAAAGTTCTTTGTGATGTAATACAATGAAACTTTTTTATGGCCTGAGATATGGGCCCCCTGCCAGGCCCAGTACACTCTCTGACCCCAGAAGCTGTGCCCTTGCCCCACCAACACCAGACTGTGGAGAGTGAGAGTGTGCTATAATGACACTATCCTGTAAATGTCAACCAGTTTACTCACCTTGGATCAGCACTGGATTCTCCTTTCAAGTTGTATGGGTGTTCCATTGACCTGGCACTCTTCACTGATATACAGCTGTTTACAGGTGATCCAGCTCTCTTTGTCTGGACCCTGTGAACAAAACATGGATACAGAGTTTCCAGTTAACCTCATCCTCATAATGCAGCTCTAACTCACAGCACATGGAGACAGAGCTTCCAGTTAACCTCATCCTCTTACTGCAGCTGTAGCTCACAGCACATGAAGACAGAGCTTCCAGTTAACCTCATCCTCTTACTGCAGCTCTAACTCATAGCACATGGAGATAGAGCTTCCAGTTAACCTCATCCTCTTACTGCAGCTCTAACTCACAGCAGATGGAGAAAGAGCTTCCAGTTAACCCCTTCCTCTAAATTGGATACTCATGTATAATTCAGTAATTAATTTTACGTATCAGACTGATTCATTTGTATACCTCTTGCTGTCACAGCTGGGGGTTCCAGCGTTGCTATCTTGATCCCCAGGGAGACTCATTTTAGAAACAGCGCCCCCTGATGTTTCATGAGTCTGGATTAAACCATAAGAGAGTTGTGACCCAGATCAGCAGACATGTAAACACATAAAACCACAACACACTAAATAAACACAAATACAAACAAACACACATACACCACAGACAGACCAACACACTTCTGTATGAAACAGTGTGTCTTCATGTTCTGTGTGAGTTTGAAAGAGTGTTGATGTATTGTATGAACATGAAAAACTGTATTCACATGTGTGATGGTGAAAGAGTGTGCAGTGTATGAGGTCTCTCTTAGGTATGCTCTCATTCAAAGAGGAAAACATGTTGTAATGACACTAACACTTGTCTGTATTTCACCCATGCAAATACAAAACTCATACATAAAGAGGACAAACTACATAAATTATCAACATTTTCAGTTAGTGTAATTAATACATACTGTTTATAAATCAGACAGTTCAGCTTCAGCTCATCTCAAAACTGAGCATCTGCCTTTTCTCATGTATTGTGCATCTCCACTGAAGAGCTGTGTTACAGTAAGTGTTCTGTGTGCTACAAAGTGTCAGCCTGAAAAGGACAAAAACAGGCTTTCCTGCAGTGTACTTCATCAGTTCAGCACCCCCTGGCTCTCAACATCACACACACTCAGTACCCTCAGCCTCCTAACCTCACAGTTCAGTACCCTCAGCCTCTCAACACACATTTCACATTTCATTTAAATATATTTTAATGGCTAATGTTATTCTGAACTCTGAAAAGCTCCCCACCATCTGTACCCAAGCTAACTGAGCAGATGCTACCTGAATTAAGAGAGTTTGTTCACATGAAGAGTATTCACCATCATGCCCTTGTCTAAGATTAAGGTTTGTCTAAGGTTAAGATTCTTGGATTAATGATTAGCATAGGGCCTTTGAGAAAAAGTACTTCAAGTCCTGGTCCCATATTAGCTTCCCATATGATACCATAGCAGCCTACAGATATATAGATAGATGGGTTTTATGACCTGGTGCACAGAGCTTATCTCAAGGTCAAACCATTAGCTTCATTGAAAGATACACTGCCAAAGAATTAAGCATGTCAGGTATGTACACTGAATGTTTTCTGATTAATTTTACATTAGTCTACAAACAAATACATCATACATTGTTTTGAAGAGCTGAATATTTTCAACAATTAGCTTCTTTTAGGTGGGTTTAAATGGTACAGCACGACAAAAATCATGCCAACTAGAGCCAAAACAAGCTAACTTTGAATGCGAATAACTTGATATTTCTGTATGTGGGCAAAATAATACTTAATATCATGCCTTATCTACATTATATTTAGGCTCCATGCATGATTTTGTAAATATTTCATTTAGAAAGGAACACATTGTCTTTTTTCAACATTAACCATTCAAGCCCAGTATGTTCCATTTAAGCCCACCTTAATGTGTTTCAGTGAGGGGTCCCTCTAATTATGAACTTAGATCAATTTTCACTGTACTTTTGTCTGAAAGTGTTTGATAATAACAATCCTTTTATTCTTTTACCTTACTGACCTAATTTGCAACTATATTTAGATAGGCCTACATACATTACAGACTACACCATGTTTAGAATTATTATATTGAATATAGACATCAGCTAATGTATATCATTTGTTTTCAGTGAGAAAAACAACAACAAAAAGAAAAAACTACAGCACCTGTCCAAAAATCATACATGCATTTCGCCTTTACCATGAGGGCACAATTCATTGAACCTTTGAGGTTCCATGTTCTCGCTGCTCTGCCCTCACCTGCTTCCTTCTCCAGTTTACCGGTTGATATCGCTACCTCTACTCTTAATTCATGTCTCTCTCAATCTTTGGATACACTCTGCCCTCCTGTCTCTAGACCAAGATCATCCTCCTGCCCGTGGCTGACTGAGGCCCTTCGTTCTGATAGAGCTGTATTGCAGGCCACCGAGAGGAAGTGGAGGAAATCCAAATTCCCTGTTGACCTGGCCTCAAACCAAATGCTGCTAAAGGCTTTTATAACTGCAACAACAGCAGCTAAGGTGTTTTTTTTTTTTTGTCTTATTTCTAACCCATGTAAGCTCTTCTCCACCTTCTCCTCCCTTCTCTACCACACTCCCCCTCAACTCTCTCTGCTTTCAGTCTCTCTCTCTAATTTCAGTGCACCGCAGCACCGAAATCGAGCATGTGACTCTTCCATGTGCACCGAAGTCGAGCATGTGACTCCTCTTGCTTCTTTTCATGTTACGGCTGCACCACCAACTGCACACTGCCTATTGACACTGAGACCTTTAAAGGCAATGGGAGATGACCTGCATTCATTTATTGTATGTCTCACTCAGCACACACCTATATAAAGTATAGTTAAAGTACATACAGAAGTCCAAACCTGTTCATACAGCAGCTGCAATTGCAATATTATATTGGTTGGAATAAAAGATTAATATTTTACCATAAAACATTAATGTGGCTGATTCAATGCTGACATTCTTTAAAGAAACATTGTATTTCTACATCAAATTCCTATAAAACTATCAATGAAAATGTAAATATCCTTTTTTTACAATACAAGTTTTAAAATTCAGCGGCAGATGGTAGATTTGTGCAAAGAGAATGCGCTCTTATTCAACATCGATCTTAATTTTCCCCATCACACTCCACAGTTGTTACTGTGATGTTTTATTCCCCGTTATTCCTTCTTTTATTCCCTTCTCCTCACTCTTCTGTCTATGACAAGACATTTGACAGTTCTAACTCACAACACTTGGAGACAGAGCTTCCAGTTAACCTCATCCTCTTACTGCAGCTCTAGCTCACAACACATGGAGACAGAGCTTCCAGTTAACCTCATCCTCTTACTGCAGCTCTAGCTCACAACACATGGAGACAGAGCTTCCAGTTAACCTCATCCTCTTACTGCAGCTCTAACTCACAGCACATGGAGACAGAGCTTCCACTTAAAGTCATCCACTTAATTCATCTAACTCAAAGCACATGGAGACAGAGCTTCCAGTTAACCTCATCCTCTTACTGCAGCTCTAACTCACAGCACATGAAGACAGAGCTTCCAGTTAACCTCATCCTCTTACTGCAGTTCTAAGTCACAGCACATGGAGACAGAGCTTCCAGTTAACCTCATCCTCTTACTGCAGCTCTACCTCACAGCACATGGAGACAGAGCTTCCAGTTAACCTCATCCTCTTACTGCAGCTCTAACTCACAGCAAATGGAGACATTTTCCAGTTAAACTCATCTTCTTACTGCAGCTCTAACTTGCACACCCACTGTGGTTTATCACAAAACCACTGACTACATGGTTGATACAATACTGTATGGTATTATATACAAAAAATACATGTACATTATATTAACATTAAAAGTATGAAAAGATTAAACATTTTATATGGTAACAGATGGTGTATTTTTGGTATTGAATGAAGCTTCTTACTGAGGTCATACCTCTATAATGTCATGCCTTCTCACAGTTCTTTTAAGCTTCTCTCCAATCCCCATCACACTCCACTGTACGTACTGTGATATTTTATTCCATTTTGCTCCTTTTTCTCTCTGAGTGCAGTCCATGGGTGGAGTTTATAGCTGACAGTATTTCAATGTAGGTATTTTAATCACATTATTAATTACTACTCTGCCTGTGAAATGGCATTGCAAAGGTTACTTTCCATTTCACACTTTGGACTGACACAATCAGTTTATTACTTTGTTGACTTTCTGAGCTGCATGTAAGTGGAGCTTATAACCCACCTTATTTCTGTGTGGGCATTTTGATCGCACTGGCTTGCACTGAAAATCACAGAGGCAAGCTTTTAACTTTGAAATAAAAGTTAAACAGCATTGACAGGCTATTATTCGAGTTTAAATCAAAGTACAATGGGTTTTAGAGTATAGATAGGGAGATAGATCCTCAACACACACCATGAATCCATCAGTTAAATACTCCAAACACACAACACACAGATTCTAGACACGACCACATACAAGAGATCCTCTTTTCCCGAAACACACATAGTAGACACTCCTATACAAAAGCATCTTCCACCCTAAACACACCTTCAAAGGTTTAATGAAATCTCAGTTTCTTAAGTTCCACAGGATCTTCAAGGCACTGAAACCAAGAGGGTATTCCACAAACTTCCTTAGACCCGTCTGGAAACCCTCTCTACCCACGAAGCAACAGGACAGAAGGAAATTCATTCTGCTTATCACTACTTACTCAGCATTCATTCAAGCAGAAAACAGGGAAATAAAACACAATCATACAATAACCCTTCAGAACACAAACTACATTCAAGACCACAAAATCATTTCAGTCTACAAGAAAAACAAATAACTTGAAGGACCACCTGGAAAGCAGCAAGCTACCAGCAATGAAAACAACTCCCACACAAGACCTAGTATTATACAAACAGGCCACCACAGTCAGTAACAACAACACAAACACAACAAACCTTGTTAAACAAAAGTTCACAACTGACACAACCAGTTGTATGTACGCCATACAGTGTAACCACTGTGTCACAGAATATGTAGGTGAGACAGGTGACACAATGAGAGGTAGATTAGCACAACACACATAAAGCATCAGAAATCTGATGGAAACTCACACACACCTAGTGGCTCATTTCCTCCACTGTAGACTTGAGGAACAAGAAATATTGTGCCTCAAAACAAGTATTAACTGGACACCAGAAGAAAGACAAAGAGTGGATAAAAACTGGATCAGGAAACTCCACACAACATTTCAAACACAAATGACTCTCAGCCCTAACCCTAACTCAACCTTACCCTGATACTAAAGGTAACCCTTGAACCATAACTCTAATCCTAATACTAACTTAACTGTAACCCTAACACAAACCCTACTCCCAGCCCTAACCCTAACACAAACCCTACTCCCAGCCCTAACCCTAACACAAACTCTACTCTCAGCCCTAACCCTAACCTGACTCCTAAACATGAGTCCTATTTAGATCAGATCATAGTTTGGGTCTGAACCCTAACCCTAGCCCTAATCTTAACCTCCATCCCTATCCTAACCCTGACCCCTGCCTGGGCCCAAACCCTGGGTTCTAACTCTTAATTCTAATCCCTATTTAAACTAGGGCTGTCCTGAATGGCATTTTTGGGCTCCGGAGCTTCGGTTGTAATCAACAGCGAATATTCGAAGCTTCGGCTGGGGTTGGGTGGGGTAGCTGAACATGACTTGGCAAGCTCAGCCAGACATTCTCCGGGTGAGATGGATGGCATAACGCTGTAACACTTGTCTTTCAGTTTAATTAAAGGCATTCGTTTGTAAGGATTCTGTTATTCTACAGTATTGTTGTTTGTATTTTTAAACTTTCAAAGAACCCCATAGGAAAATTTCAGTTCACCTTTATTGCTAGCCTACATTTAGCCAAAAAAAAAAAAAAAACCTATATCCGAATCCTAAATTGAAAACCGAATACCTACTCAATTGAATGAATATCTGAATAGTCGAATATTCAGGTCCAGCCCTAATTTAAACCCCAAACCTGAAGGTCAGTTTTCAGTTCTGGATCAGAGCCCAGGTCTGCGTTCCAGGATCCCTGACTCCAACTCAGAGGGGGAAGTTAAAGTCAACTGATTCCTTTTATCACTTTATACTCAAATAAAAATAAAGATATAAAACCCAAAAGTGGGTTCAAAAGTGATTTTCAGGAATCATAACCTCCTTACTCCTCTGTCTGAAAAAGGTGTTTGAGTGCAAAGTTTACTTTGTCTGATACAGTCAGTTTATTACTTTGTTGACTTTGTGAGCTACATGTGGGTGGATCTTATAACCCACCTTATTTCAGCATAGAAAATCACATAGGCTTTTTCTTAGTGATTTTTAGGAATCATAATCCTGGTTTGTGCCACTGCAGCAAGTTTGGAATCATATCTGAATATGAAAAGAAAAATATACATAAAAGAGACATATTAGTTTTCTCTAGGTTTGGTAGACAACAGCAGATAAAACGATCAAAAGAATATGTGCACTTTCAACAGTTACACTATCTGTACAATGGCAGAATGGGAAAATGGGGTTTGATTTCACAAAAACTACATTTGGAAACTAGCAATGGGGTGTATGCAATAAAGTGCAATTGTTGTTTTATTGTAGATTCAGTCTTTTTTCACATAATCCACCTTTATCCATCTGCTTTTAATTGTGCATATAATAGTGCTTTTTATAAGGACATAAAAAGTTGTGTTAATTACAGTAGGCTAGTGCAACTAAACATGAAAATGAAACTACAGAAAAAAAAAACCCTGACTAAACACTTACCTTTGCTCTTTCACTATTCCAGATCCCAACCCTAACCCTGCAAAAACACACAAGGAAATATAACATTAGGGAACAAAGGTCTGTCAGTGTGAATGCCCCAGTGCAAACTTTTCTTTACTTGGAGGTCCTCACAACGCTAACACTAACATTAACCTTTAACCCTAAACTGAAACGTTAACAATAACCCTAACTTCAAACAATTCATATAGATCCTCAACACACCAAAGATCCATCACAGTTAAATACAGCATATATAATCAACAACATTTTTGTCACAACTGCTTGCAAAGGACCCTTATTTCCCAAAACACACACACTAGACACATTTATTTTAAAGACACAAGTACACAAGCTCCGTTACACAAAAACAGTCTCCATTCAAAACGCACCATCAAGGGCCTGATCAAATCCGAGTTGATCAGATTTAAGAGAAACTGTACACAGATGCTGACTGCTGAAGAAGCCACCAGAATCCTCTTTAACTCCTTTGTGAAGGAGTGGCCCTTCCCTGGTGTTACCATTGGTGTTTTACTCGTGCTTCATTTGTTCATTGCTACCAGTGAGCAAAAATGGCCAACACCTGTGACTAATTGATAGTCAGGTGTCATTAAATTGGTTCCAAGCACATAAAAGTGGCAGCTGGTAAGGAGGAGAGTGGAGAGTGTTTCACTAATCTGTGCTCTTAGAATAAATTATCGTTTTGTTGAAGTGAATGTCCTCAGTTTTTTAAGCCTTCTTTACATCCTTTAAACCAAAAGGTTATTCCAGATCTTCCCTGAGACAGGTCAGGCAGAATGTTTTCACTACAAAACAAGGCACAACATAAACCGTCCTCCCTATTCTCAAAATCTAAAAAGCCATCTAGCAAGTGGCAAACTCCAGGAATTCAACACACTACTCACACAAGGCCTGGCATTTTACAAAGAGGCCAGAACTGTAAAGAACAAACATGACTTACCTACTCAAACAGACAATTAAAATATATCAGAAGAAGCTGTAAATATGTTGTGCTGTGTAATCTGTAATAGTGCAATATAATGTTTCGTGAGCTGTGCTTCCAGTTCAGAGGTTGTGGGTTTGATTCCCAGTTTGGGCACTGCTGTTGTAGCCTTAGGAAAGGTAAAACCTTTCAGGGGCAAAGTACTGAACCCAGACACATTCAGTAAATATCCTGTGGTATAAATGGATAGTGTATAAAATGTATAAGCCTGTCTGTAAAAGAAATGTAAACTGGTGTATAGTGGTCTGGATAAGAGTTTCTGCTAAATGATTAAATGTAATCACATTTGTGACATAAAATATGTTGGTGAGACAGGGAACACAATCAGGACTAGATTAGCACAACACCTGTTTAATATTAAAAACCTTGAAGCACTAGGAATACACGTCATTGGAACTCCAAACAAACTGGACACCAAAAGACCAACGTTGGCCAGAATGGATTCTAAAACTCAAAAATAGGTTCCCAGGAGGACTCAACAAATGTTAAATCCTTCACAAAAATACAGTACTGACTTATCCCCATTAAGACTCCAATACTCTGACTGGCCAGTGCAAAGTTATAGTTCCCAAGGGGCCTTTACACCCCAACGCTAATCACAATACAGGTGAAGCCCAGGTAGCATGAACACACCATTACCCATTTACAATGGGAGGCAGTCATGATTAAATACATAAAAATGTAAAACACTATAAATATATGTATAATCTGTACCTTTCATCTCTGTTAGTAAAGTATCTATTCAGAATCAACCTGCCTGGAAAACTTCATTAAGAATTATTACCCTCATGAATATTGCATTGGGAAGAGGCAAAAAATGTAAATTTTATCACAAAAACACGGACAAATTGACTGACGTTGATTACTGACATTGATTAAAGATAAAAACACTAGCTCTGCATCCAAAGACATTACACTAAAATGTCAACCATTTCTCAAAACATGCAATTTAAAAATGAACATTTTACATGACATGATCTTATTCAACCTACGTAAGAGTTTACAATGACTGGAACAGACCATTCAGACCAGCTAGGCCCATCTACGTTTCACCTGTAGATAAGTGAGGCTTCTACCTGAGATTATACCATTACATTCCCATTCCTCCTCACAGCCTCTTTAGCTTCTCTCCAATCCCCATCACACTCCACAGCACTTACTGTGATATTTTACTCCATTTTGCTCTTTCTTTTACTCCCTTCTCCTGACTCCTCTGTCTGTGAAATGGTGTTGAAATAGAATGGTTACTTTCCATTTCACACTTTGGACTGACACAATCACTTTTTTACTTTGTTGAGTTTGTGTTCCATGTGTGGGAGGAGAATGTAACATACATTGTACATTAATTTTCCATTTCACACTTTGGACTGACCCAATCACTTTATTACTGTGCTTTCATTGTGAGCAGTCCTTGGGTGGCGTTGATTTTATCCATTATTTCAGTGTGTGGGTTTTTTATTTATTTTTGTTAAACATATGTAAAAATCTGCCTGGAAAACTTCAGCAATTACATGTCCTTGATTAATGAATATCACATTAGATGTTGGAGAAAAATATTTTCTCTAAAAAAAAAACAAAAAAAAACTGTCTAAATTATGCTTATCAGAAGGCATTAACCAAACAATGAAAAAATGTCAAACTAAATGTAAACTGTTCTTTTAGAAAGCAGATTTGCAGATTGATCCTTAGATATTATCTGTGATGACTTTGGTTAATTATGGTGTATATTCCATAGAATACTGGGAAAGGGAGGGTTCACACTGTACTAATTCATCTTCATTTGTTTTATTGCATTATTATTACATTTAAACATTATTAGTCCTCCACATTTTTAAACACCAAAATGTAATTCAGAACTTATTTTATAATGTCTTCATGTTCAGGGGCATATGAGTAAACCTGGAGGGCACTGTACCACTTTGTATGAATTTCTGTTATGGTACATTTGGTCAGGTGTTCCAAGTATGGCTGCCCTCTGTAGGCAGTAACCTTCCTGACCCTAACCCTGCTTATAACCCTAACACTAACTTCAACCCTAACCCTGCTTCTAACCCTAACCCTTTCTTTAAACAATTTATACATTACATTACATTACTGTCATTTAGCTGACGCTTTTATCCAAAGCGACTTACAGTTGATTAGACTAACCAAGGGCCAATCTCCCCTGGGAGCAATGTGGGGTTAAGGGCTGGACTGGGACTTGAACCACCAACCTCAGGGGTCCCAGTCATGTACCTTAGCCACTAGGCTATCGGCTGCCCCTTATACACTACACAAAACACACCACTGAACCATCACAGTTAAATACAGAACACACAATCAACTAAAATATATTTTGGGGCACAAATACTTACAAAGGACCCTCATTTCCCCAAAAACTCACACTAGACACCCAGGTTTATTTTAAAGACACAGACACACATGTACCATTACATAAAACAGTCTCCACCCAAAGCACAACTTCAAAGAACTGATTAAACCCCAGTTGATCAGATTCACAGAAACTGTATACAAGATGCAGACTTTGATAAGGACATCGGAACCCTCTTTAACTTCTTCAACCCAAAGTGTTATTCCAGATCTTTCCTCAGACACGTCAGAAAAACCTTATTGGCTACAAAACAACAAGACAAAAGAGAAAACTCTCCCCCTATTCTTCATTTAGCCATAGAGCCAATAGAAAGGTCAAACAGAAACTGACCTGGATCCTGACAATCAAAGACCTGCTTCAGGACAACAAAATCATCTCAGTTAGTTAGACAAATCTCAAAGACCAACTGGTAAGTAGAAAATCCCTCAAATCAACACTGTACCCACACAAGGGCTGGTGCTTTACAAAGTACCAAGCTACTCCAATAAAGAACAATACTACAAACATGACATACCTAATCAAACGGACAATTACAGTTAACACAAGAAACTGTGAATATGTCTCTTAGCATAGTCACTGTGACACAACATATGTAGGTGAGGCAGGGAACATGATCAGGATTAGATTAGCACAACATTAAAACCACAGAGATACTGACACACACCTAATGGTCCATTTCTTTCACCATGGATTTTAGGCACTAGAAATATCAGGCTTTCAAACAAACGCTAACTGGACAACAGAGGATGGACATCAAGCAGAAAAACTTTGGTTCTAAGAGGGACTGAGCAAATGTTAAATCCTCCACTTACTACACCAAAATAATTACTAAATTCTTCTGACTTAAGGCTCCAGTACACTGAATTGTGAGTGTTTCTTTTTGAAGGGGCCCTCATAAGGGGTAATGTGGGAAAGACAGATTTTTTAGGCCCAGGTAGAATGAACACACCATTACCGATTTAAACTGACAAGCACTCATACTTAAATACAGAAGAATTAAAAAAGACAATAAACATATGTGGAATCTGTAGTCTTCCCTGTAGCCAAAAATCTATTTGTTAAATATGTTCAAAATAAAACTGCAGCATTAAAAACTGGATGGATTAATATTACTATTATGACTACACTGTAATTACTGTTGCAGTGGATGGTGGAGAAAATTTTAAATTTAAATTTTACATTTAATCACAAAAATACTCATTGGCTGCCTCATTTGGAAAAATGCCATATGCACATTAAAAAAGTTAAACTAAAGCATAGAAAATATATAAAACTTCATTTAAAATATAAAAACCTGAAACTTAACATTTCACTGTACATGTGCTCTTATTTGACCTAATTTGCCATTTTACATAAGAACGTATGATGGCTAGACCAGACAATTCATCTCAACCATTTTACAGCCAATGATCCAGTTTTCTGTTTGTGAATTAACCATCTTTTAGAGATTATACCTCTATATTCCCATTCCTCCTCACAGCCTCTTTAGCTTCTCACCAATCCTCATCACACTCCACAGTACTTACTGTGATATTTTATTCCATTATGCTCATTCTTTTGCTCCCTTCTCTTTACTCCTCTACCTGTGAAATGGCGTTTGAGTGCAAAGGTTATTTTCCATTTCATACTTTGGACTGGCACTATAACTTTATATTACTTTATTCACTTTGAGTGTAGTCCTTGGGTGGAGTTTATAGCTTACAGTATTTCAGTGTGGGCATTTGGATCATATATTTTTTTTAGATGTTGTAATTATGACTCACCAAAATTGAGATTATATGACAGCTGAGAATACAGAAATTCACAAAGTATGCTGCAATGAGACTGCTGTGGTTGAGTAAAAGGTGTAGCTTTGGGATGATGTGGAAAGTGTGGCACCATGAGAGGTGGAGGGAGGAGCAAGCTCCTCCTGTGCTTCACACAATGGAGTAACACAATCACTATATCACAGTCTGCTGTGTAGTTTGTGTGCAGTCCTTTGTTGGAGAACGTTACTGTTAAATAGAGACCTGAGATTACATGACAGCCAAGGGTGCAGAATTGGACAGAGGATAAACAGGGCCGGAGGAGGAATGGGAATATAGAGGTATAATCTCAGTAAGATGCTTAATTCACAAACATATTCATGTACATTGTTAAGGGTCACAGCATTGTCATTATTTATTTATTTTAAGGGAAAATACTATATCTACATTATATTACATTAAACTAAATCTTCAAAAATATGAAAAGTTTAAACATTTCATCTGGTAGCAGATGGTGTATTTCTGGTAGTGAATGAAGCTTCTTACTGAGGTCAAACCTCTATAATGCCATAAGTTAAACAGCACTGAGTGGCTATTATTCGAGTTCAAGTCAAAATACAATGGGTTTTAGAGTATAGATAGGAAGATAGATCTTCAACACACACCATGAATCCATCAGTTAAATACTCCACAACACACAGATTCTAGACACAACCACATACAAGGGACCGTCTTTTCCCCAAACACACATAGTAGACACTCCTATACAAAAGCACCTTCCACCCTAAACACACTTTCAAAGGTTTAATTAAATCTCATTTGCTCAAGTTCCACAGGATCTTCAAGGCACTGAAATCAAGAGGGTATTCCACAAACTTCCTTAGACCCGTCTGGTAAACCCTCTCTGCTCACAAACCAACAGGACAGAAGGAAATTCATAACATCAGAAATAAGTGGGACACCAACACACACCTCATGGCTCATTTCCTCCACCATAGACTTCAGGAACGAGAAATATTGGACCTCAAAACAACTATTAACTGGACACTAGAAGAGAGAAGAAATGTTTTTTGGAACGTAACCTCAGCAGTTGGTGGGGGATTACTGTACTAAATTTCTGAAGGTGACAGACTGTCAAAGCCATTAAATCTTTTTGTGACTGGTCTCTGTAGACAGTAAGATGCTTGACCCTCGCCCTGCCTCTAACCCTAACACTAACCTTCAAACCTAACACTAAACCTAACAACTAACCCCAATCCTGCTTCTAACCCTAACCTTAGCACAACATGTGTATAACATTAAAAACCACAGAGACACTGACACACACCTAGTGGCTCATTTCCTTCACCATCAACTTGAGGCACTAGAAATATCCAGCCCAAACAAACACTAACTGGACACCAGGAGAGTGACATTGGACAGAAAAATATTAGATTATAAAACTCAAAACTATGTTCTGTGAAGGACTGAAGAAACATTAAAACCTCCACACACAAACTTCAGCACAACAGGAACAAAATTCTTCCAAATGAAGGCTCCAGTAAACACTGAGCCCTCATAAGGGGTAATGAGGGAAAGACAGCCTGGGAAACTGCAGCCTTAAAGACTGGGTGATTAATGAATATTGCATTGGATGGAGGAAAATATGTTCAATGTAATCACAAAAACATTCACTGGCTGCCTCTTGGATAATATGCTGTATGCACATTAAAAGACTTTAAACAGAAAATTGATCAAACTTCATTACTATTCATTATAATGGAAGTATTTTGTATATGCTTTTTCTTGTTCTTGTACAGGAAAGCACAAGTGGTCAGCAGCATCAGCATCCACTCAGGAGCTGATTAAATACCTAGAGGATTCAGACAGACAGCTTTTTGAACAAGAGGCTGCTCTAAGACGTGAGGAAATGGACAGGGAGGACAAACGAAGGGAGAGAGAGCTGGCTGTTAGGGAGCGGGAGAACTTGTCGATTGTATCGGTTCTTTCTGACCTAGTGAAAGCATTAAGGGAAAAATAGGTGTTAGTTATTATCAGAACATTATGGACATTTCTGTTTTATATTTTAAACCATATCAGTAATTCGGTACGTGTTATTTGCTATTACTGTTCTTTACATTTATATTTAATATCAAGGTTCAATCATTTGTTTTTGCTATTACAATTCATAGACATATTTAATAAATAAGTCAGTCACATGTATTCGCTTTTGCAGCTCTTTACATTAGTATATTTATTTTTGTGATTCATTCATTTCCCGTAAGTTGCTGTAAATACTCTTGACAGATATTTTTACTACATCCTTGAATTATAAATCAAACTTTTTATTGGTATGAAATAAAAAACAGTAAGGAAAGAGCAGTGTCAAATTTCATTAATTATTATCAACATGTCAAGCTTTTAGTTCATATTTACAGTAATGGAATGAGTAAAAAATCAATGGCATAAAAAATATCATAAGACCAAATTGTAATTACAAACACTCTGTAACAAAATACCGCAATTGAGTATCCCGTGCATCTCGTCCCTGGGCCTCCTCCCCTGGAACAGCTGGTGGCTGAACTCCTGGTGGTACCTGATGCTCATGTTCATTCCACTCTGTGCTGAATTCTTCTCTGTTCAACTCACAAAGATTGTGGAGTACACAACATATCTCTACCATATCTTTCACCAGCTCAAGGTCACAGTCATTTCTTTTAAGAAGACAGCGCCACCTCCCTTTGAGTCTCCCAAAAGAATGCTCCACTATGGCTCGGGCTCTGCTGTTGGTGACATTGTACTGCTCTTTTTCAGCAGTAAGCCTGCCTGTGTCCTGGTAGGGCTTCAGCAACCAGCTCTGCAATGGGTAAGCTGCATCCCCAAGAATGTAGTTCCCCACATCCTGACCTCCAATATTCCGCAGTTTCCCAGGGAAGAGGGTTCCATTGGTCGCATTCACAAAAAATTGAGACCTCCGCAGCACACGAGCGTCATGTGTGCTGCCTGGACTCCCAACACACAAGTCCCAGAAGCAACCCTTTCCATCCACAACAGCTTGGAGAATGATGGAGTGCCAGCCTTTTCTGTTATGAAAATCAGACTGGAACTGATGAGGTCTTTGTATGGGAATGTGAGATCTATTGCCCCAACACAGTGTGGATTTCCCCATCTATTCTCAAAGTAGGTGGCCATATGATGAAGCTGGGCAGCATCTGGGAGCTTAATGCATTGTGGCATCAAAATGTAGCGTACAGCAGTGCAGAAATCTTGGAGGCATCGGCAAACTGATGACACACTTACGCCAAAAAGGCCTCCAATAAGCCTGTACTCTGCTGTGCTGGCCAATTTGAATAAGGTGATCGCCACTCTCTTCTTTAGAGGAATACACATGCGGAAGTTTGTGTCTTTTTTCCCCATCAGCCCTCTGATGTTGTCACAGATGTAGCTGAAGGTCTCTCTGGACAGCCTGAAGTCCTGCAACCACTGATAATCTGTGTAGTTACATGCAATTTCAGTCCACCAATCATCTTAGCGGGGGTAAGACCAGGTCAGAGGGCTCCTTAGCGATTTGGAAAATATCTGAAACACAGTTTCAGTTGATTACTGTCTTTACCATAGATTTACATTCACATTTTAATCATTTAGCAGTTGCTTTCAATCCAAAGCATTAAAGAATAATTACAATATCTAAAGAGATAATTTGTTGATTATACTCTGTGTCAGTCAGCTGTCTACTCTTGTACTGTGAATGTATTATACAACTATGGCTGTTCTTGTCAATAGATGGATAATTATTTCTTTATTGTCCCTGTATTTTGAGTACTTGAAATATGTTAATTATAATGAATTACCATGAATCGGGGGCTAGCAGGCTACCACAATAGCTCTATTGGCGGATCACAGGCTAGCAAGCTTGTTTCATCATTTTCCGTCGGTCATGACACCTTGCCTGCTCGCTATATGACAATATCAGTAACAGTGCTCTAATAACATAAGTTTTTAAGGCAGCCAACATTGGCAAGACCAGAATTGATATGTATCATGATCTTGTCCAGTGTTCTTTATTTTATATAACTTACAGTTACAGTTACAAAGTGCAACGAGGCGCTGCTGAGCTGCACTACTACTACAGGTGGGACCCGCTACAGTTCAGCGAGCGCTGACAGTGACAGTCCATTTCTGATTTTATTGTTTGCACTATAGGTTGTACTCGCTTTGCAGTGCTTTACTTTGACATATTTTAAAACTATTTTTATTTTAGGTATCTAGCAACTATTGGAGCCATAGATTTGTCTCCGATTTGCTGTTAAGATTCGTAGCCATAGCAACAGCTTGTAACAGCTGATTCACAAAAGCCGGTAGCGAACATTGAAAAAAGTTATTATCCTGTGAATATCTTAGTTAATTACATCTAGTCAGTTTAGGTTTCAGGCTTGGGATGTAGTAGTTATTACGTTTATAAATAACGTTACAAGGGACTATTATATTGCATTATATCGCTATCCACCTTAGGATGATATATATGCACCGCACTTACCAGTCGTCTTTGCCTCCGATTATGCAGAAGGCTTTTAAGCCTCTATTTTGAAGCAACCCGTTGCCTTCTTAGGCGCATGTAACTGTTCACATCATCTGTCCTCCGTTTTTCTTCAAATACTCCCAAAAGGTGGTGGTGAGGAGTCTGATTGCTTCCAGCTGGTCCACTGCGTATGCAAAATAGACGCTCTTCTTGGTTGTCATGGTTACAGGCAAAGCTACAACAGCTGGGCTTAGTCCAGTGGAAAAAGTACAAGAACGCAAGCCTAGTGCTAAGGTTCCAGGCTTGAGTTCCAGGGCTACAGTTACAGGGCTTGTGGCCCACAGTGGAAAAGTGTCTATTTATACATTCTAATCACATGGGTGCCACAGCTGATACTTCACACCATCCACAGCCTAACAACATGAAGATTAAGACAGGAGATTGCCTGCTTGTTGCCTTTAAGGCTAAGAAGTCTTCCAGGCAGTTTATGGGGCTGGCAACTAACATAGATGATGACGGAGTGGAGGTCCAGTGCTTGAGAAGGAATGACATGCATGGATTTGTGTATTGCTTGCCTCCTAAAGAGGATATATCTTGGGTGGCTTATGGTCAAGTTATTGATGTTCTCAGTCCTGTTGTGGAAAACAGAGGAAGATACCACTTTGCCAAAGCTGTGTTGGCAGACTGATTGATTGATTCAGATTGATTAATTCTGCCAACAAATTATTATTAGCCACACACATAATGACATACATGAATGTACTTAATGAATTTAACTTATTCTGCTATCCTATTTAAATAAATTGTACATTACAAATTATACTGTGTGTATTAAAAAGACCGTTTGTTCTCAGTCCTGTTGTGGACAAGAGATGAAGATATCATTTTGCAAAAACTTAATTCTATTTTTGCAAAATCTTAAAACTAAAATATCAGCAGCAGCTGACCTACTGAAAGATGTTATGTACTTTATAAATGTAATTTGTTTATTGTAAACTGTTGGTCTATTTAAGTGAATGAATATTAATACTCTAACATAATGTTACAACTGTAGTGTGGTGCCTCCATCCAATAAAGCTTTGCTGAATGATCAGACCCAATGATCTACCTTATTGGAAACTTTAGGAAACAAATTGCTCATTTACATTAAACAAACATTCAATTTAAACCAGTTTCAGGTGCAAAGAAATCACTTACTTTCATTATTACCACACTTGTAAACTAAAACCTGAAAACCACCATAGGTTTATCTGGCAATACCCACATATTGCCAGATAAGGGAGAATATTAATTGGCGTGAGGCAGTTAACAGACTGACTATTCTTTAGTTGACCCCTTGCTTTATCTCCAAGGAAGCAAGTTTACGAGGTGGGAGACTTGTAAACGTGAAGTTAGATACAACTACGTAAACCTCACTCTCGTTGTTGTGTCATCAAATCTAACATATAGCTCCTTACAAATTAAACACCGATATGAACAGACGCTAATGTCTGAACTTCCCTTGTTTGCATTACCACATGAATTCGCATTGGCACTATAACTTGGTTAACAGAAGCTAGTAAGCACACAATACCAAATATACACATTTAAACAAATGACCGTTAGAGCACTGGCGCCAGTGTACATTAACCCCGCGAACTTTAACCACGAGCTCTCCTAGTTAGCTAGCGCTAGCAACCCACAGTCACTCTGGTTAAAAAACAGTTCCGTTCGCTGTTTAATAAATCCTCCAATGTCAAATAAGTGTTCCACAAGTGAAATGAAATCCGTTTGATATATCTCAGTTATGTTCCTTAAACTCACGTACCCAATGGGGATGAAACACAGAGGTCCGGGTCCCTTCTGAGGTCTCTTTTTCTCCAGCGTGACGCAGTTTGAAAGATCCGGCTAAAGCTTTCAAACAGCTCCGTCGCCGCACACAGTATCTGTGTTTGTTTAACAGATTGGAAAATGACTTAAAAGGACTTCTCTGGAAACAATAAATAGAAGTAGAAATAACCGCCGCTAACTCCCATGTGGAAACGCTGAGAGCTCAGCTGAGAACGCTCAGCTCAGCGTTTCAAATCTCAACGGTTTTTTTTTTTTTTTTCTCGGATGGTTGCTATGATACGGTCAGTCAGATCGCTCATAAGATAGCTGGCTATAAAATAAGCCATGCTAGGTTATGTTCGTACGGTGAGGTACATTCAGGTTATTAATTAGAGTCCGTAAGAAATTCGCTGCAAAATAATAAAATGATACCCGTTATGAGACTGAATATTTTCTTACTACCCTTTCAATAGCGAAGTAGTGGGTGGATATGGTAAATATATCAGCAGAACAAGACTATAACACCATGGGTTACATTCTATATCATACTAGTGATACGTAATTATACATAGCCAGCTCGCCTACAAGCGATCTGACCAGCTAACTAGTCAAATAGGAAATTATTTTGTTTGCCAGATATTTTAAAATAGTTAAGTACGTTAACGAGGGAGCCACGTATGGCCATGTTCAGATATACCCATCCATACGATCTTTACGTTAGACGCAGCAATAGCTAGCCTATGTTACTATCTAACGTTACTGAGTTAAACAATGTCTAGCCAGAAGCATTTTACTAGAAAAAAAAAAAAAAGGCAACAGATGCATTTGCTGTGTCACCTTTCACTACGCAATGTATTGCAAACTGGTTGACCACATGTCACTCTCGTTAGCGGTACAGTTGAAGACAGAAGGACCGGGACTTAGGCTGTGCACTGTATGTCCCACCCCTTCTTCAACGTGATTGGACAGCTGAGTACAAAGTGACAGTGATGAGCATTCCGTGATCAACATTCTTCAACCCTCAACCGACCAAAAAAAAAAAAAAAACATTTGCTGCTGTACGCTCAGCGCTGAAAGTACGCTCAGTTCCAGAGACGCTCCCGGTTCATTTTATAGGCGTGCAAAACACACAAATCCTATTGAAAACAATGGGAAAAATATACTGCTCTATATGTACATGGCATAGGTTGATAAGGTTAACTTCTTGCACCTGCCACACAAATGCTAAACTTGCAAAAATACTTCCAGAAATGAGTGACACATGTAATAGGTGCAAGCAGTCACCTGCTACCTTGACCCATATGCTCTGGTCATGTCCCAGACTTCTTTGACAAATACATTCGAAACTTTGGAGGGTGAAGATGGTATATCATTTAACCCAAATCCACTTACAGTTCTGTTTGGCTTTTCCTCAGAGGATAACCCTCCTTCATAATTTTTTTAAATGATGTGGTTCACAACACTTCTGGCCTTGTTCTTCTCATATGGAAACATATGTTCTTTCTAACTCATGCTTGATGGATAAAAGAAGGTCTAAATAATATCAAATCGGAAAAAAGGAGATTCTCACTTTAAAATCTCTTTAAAAACATTTTTAAAAATCTGGAGGCCTTTTATTAATTGCGCCAAGACACATAGTGTTGGCCCAGAGGGAGAATAAACTCTTTCCTTTTTTATTTTATTTATTTTTTTACTTCTGTAAGAATTATTCTGACAAGTGTTGTATTGTGCTTTGCTCTGAGCCAGTGGGACATGGGTGTATAGGGTGTAGGGTGGAATAATTAAAATGTACGAGGGGGGTAGGTCCCTCATGGTCAAGGGGTGGGGAAATGGGGTTTGACTGTATTTCATGCATGTAAATGCAAAACTCATCAATAAAAGGAAAAAATACATATTAAATTACCAACACTTTTGTACAGCGTAAACAGTAAATTCAAAGTACCATAAATATATCAGAAAATAAAACCAAATGTGACATAAAAATAATATCTCTTATCATGAGCATATGTAAAACATTTGTTTCTGTGTCTAGCATAATAACGCGCATGCCTCTTCAAACTCCTTGTTAGTAACGTTTCTAACCAGTCATAGCATGCAGTGAAACCCCACCAGGGGTGCTGTGTCAGTCTTTCATATTGATACAAACTATTTATAAGCTAGATAGTTCTCTTGCCTTTTCACATGCAGAAAAAGAACTCTCTCTTCCTCTCTTAGCATTCTAGCTGAACGCCGAGAAACTAACCCTCTCAGCAGCCATCTCATTTAAAAAAGCCAGATCAACACAGCCAAAAAGGTAGCTTGGAACCCCCAGTGGTTAGCTACGGAGGAGTGAAGAAGTGCAGTCATGAGACTAGAAGTTGAGAGGAACCATGCAAAGTGCCAGAGTACAGACAGCCACACACTCAAGACCTGTAAGTCCCCAGAGGCCAGCAGCTTGCAAGGAGGATCCCACTATGTGTGTGAAAAGTAACCTGCCTCAGACCCAGAAGAAGAGCAAAAGCCTCCCCTCTTCACCACTGTGAGGACAAGTGACCCAACTTTGCACCGTCGGAAACTTTACTGTATTTAGTAAAACCACATGATGAATTGACACGTTTTTGTAGTTGCAAGAATTCAGTATAAAAATCATACTAAACAATAATATGCCTCAACATGGCATTATGTTTTTATTTTCTGCTTTTGTCACACAGTTTCCTGCTTAGAGGTAGAAAGCATTCTACCAAGGTGCAAATGCAAGAAGCTTTTAAAGGCAATGTGAGATGACATTCATTCATTTACTGTATCTCCCACCCAGCACACAGCATATTGCCAAGGTGCACATGTAGGAGGCAGTAACCTGCCTGTCCTTGACCTGTAATCAAAGTACAGGTGAAGCCCAGGTAGCATGAACGCACCAGTACTCATTTATAATGGAAGGTGTAGTTTGTGTGCAGTCCTTCACTAAATGTTGAATAGATGTTTAAACTATGACTAACCTGATCTGAGATTACATGACAGCCAAAAATATAGACCCTAACCCTGCAAAAACACACAAGGAAATATAACATTAGGGAACAAAAATCTGAGTGTGTGAATACTCCAGTGCACTAAATGGCCAGCAGCAACTTTGCTTTCCTAGGGATCCTCACAGAGAACAACTTGGGAGAGAAATATTTCTCTAACCCAGCCTAATTCTCACATTAACCCTCAACTCTGACTCTAACTTCAGCTGTAACTCTAACCCTCAACACAAGCACTAACCCGAACTTCAAACAATTCATACAGATCCTCAACACACACCACAGATCCATCACAGTTAAAGCTTATCAGCAGATAGGGGGATAGTAGGACAGATAGTATGACTTTAAAATGAGCGTATATGCAGTTGATATTTTGTTAACATGATCTGACCCAAATTAATGTACATCATATAACTTTTCCAACCCATCTACCTGCAACTCCCACTGTATGTAAAAATATAGGGCATAAAGTATCTTGGGAAAAATATAACATCTCTGACTGATAAGGTGGTCGATTTAAATAGCCCTAAATTCTTGAAAATGATTAGAGAACACCTTAGCAGGTAGTGAACACAGTTGTTATCTTTGTGAGAAAGAGGTGATTAAAATGAATGTTTTCCGAGGCTGTTCTTTTTGATGTCAGCTATTCCACTGAGATCCCCTCAGTATTAGTTTAAGACCGTTTATGCGTTGGGAGCTTACTGTTAAGAACAAGTAACTGTTTCAAAACGCGTGATGGGGACATCTGCTGGTGACATACATGTTTGTAATAACAAGCAGTCTGCGATAAGTCTGCTTTGAAGAACTGGACATTAGTGTCTGGTTATAAACCAACGCAACATACTTCCTCAAAAGTCACTGTAATAAACAACTTTTATTAAATAGCAACGAATTTGATACAGGGTATTTTAGAGTGGGCCACACACATTCATATGAAATGTTCTGGTTGGTTATGATGCTGCATGCAGCTTGCGGGAGGAAGTGTGGCTACGTGTCATTTCAAGAGGGTCGTATAATATATGCAGATGAGATTATGCAACCACAAGATGTTTGAACTGTTTTATATCCTGATGTATATCGTTTATCGTATATATATATATATATATATATATATATATATATACGTCCCTGAGTCCCTAGGTTTAGTCAGGAAACTAAACCTAGGGACTCAGAATGGGTCAGTTCAAATGATGAAAGTGAAAGCATTTCCTTTCAAGCGACTCTTTGTAGACAGAAGAGTAAGGTAAAGAAAGAGAGCATAAAGTTGAATAAAATATAATTGTACTGCGTGTGACAGAGTGTCGGTGAAAGTGTGTATTTTTGGTTAGAAGCATAAACGTTTGCTAAACGTTTTTTCGGCTAGATAATGTAAAAGGGCAAGTAAGTAAGAAACAGTTCCTCAACTCGGTCTAAGTAAAAGTGAAAGTTAAAAATCTGAAACGCCTTTTTAAAGAAGGGGACAGATGAGAATGAAGTGAGAAGGAATACATTTCACGCCGTAAGTATCTTTATATCTTTAACAGGTTGTTATTCTGCCTTGGGGTGGTGTGCCGGGATAAAATCGCGGGGGGTGCATTTAGACAAATGTACAAAATGTGGAGCGTCCGCTTCAGTTTGTAGAGTCGTTGAGCGGAATCACTGTGTACCGATAGCTAATCTTTTCATCGACAATCTTCTCATCTAATATCCGATAGACTATAGCAAAACTATTTTAAATCCGATTGTCCAAGGCGAAATTTGCTTCTTGGAACTGAATTGTGCATCCAGTTAGTGCACTTGTGATGAACGATGCTCACTTAACGGAAGTCAATTTTCTGCAATTATGTGACTTTTCAGGGGGAAAATGAAAAATAATAATAATCGAACGTTAAATATTATAGGCTACGTGTCGCAAAAGAATGTTCTACAATCTAATCTAATCTTCTAAAATGATATTTTCATTTTAAAAAGTTGCAAACTGATGCATGTTAGCAAAACCGGTCATAAACGGGTGCTTGTCATATTATTTGAACATGGCGATTTGGCTTTTGATTCGAGCCTATCATTAATCTTTTACGTAAGTGCGTCATTGAGGCAGTTCCCTCTTAAGATGTAATATTTGATGTTGCGCTTGAGTTGAAAGTGGTTGTGAAGCGATATAATGTAGCCTATGCCATCGAATATAATCGCTGTCTTAATATCAGTAATATCACGTAAAATTATGGTCATTTGTACAATTAATGTAGTTACACAATCCAGAGCAGTGAGGCTGCACTGAAGGCGGGTCATGAGGGGCCTTCCATTTTCAACCACACTGCTCAAGGCATTCAAACATTATAGAATCCAAGTTATATGGACATACATGCAGAACCCTTTAATGACTTTGATAATTAAATTATTACTTCGTGCCCATACACTTTTCCCCTTCAAATTTAGTTACTTGAATTTTGATCGGTTTTTGTGTCCATATTACACCTACAAACACACAAAGGCCATTTTCCATTTTAAATGTCAAAAACCACAACACTCAGCTTGTTGAACAAAGTTGTGTCCTAGTGATCTTGACACGTGGGTACAGCCGTTTGATTTCCCTTCAATTTGGGCTCATGGCAACAAGGCAATTTTTAAGTGACGATCCGTTAAATGTCAGAGGGCTCTGAACAAAAACGAAATGTGGATAATGAAGCTCACATGTTCATAATTTTTATTCCTGTGTGTTTACAGGTCTGTTAGATCTGGGGCAGAACCGTTTCATGGTCAGTTCTGGTCAGGCATGTTCCAGTCTCCTGAGACAGGGGGCGCTGCCTCTAAAATGAGTTTCCCTGGGGAGGAAGAGACTGGCGTTGGAACCTCCAGCCCTAAAAGCAACGGGTATAAATACATGGAATAGATTGTACAATTATTAATACATGATAACTGAGTCGGAGCTGGAGTAAGAGGATGAGGTTAACCAGAAGCTCTGTCTCCATGTGTTGTGAGTTAGAGCTGCAGTAAGAGGATGAGGTTAACTGGAAGCTCTGTCTCCATGTTCTGTGAGTTAGAGCTGCAGTAAGAGGATGAGGTTAACTGGAAGCTCTGTCTCCATGTGCTGTATGTTAGAGCTGCAGTAAGAGTCTTTTAAGGTGAGAGATTGAAGTGCTTTCTCAGCTAAGAAGAAGTGCATTCTTCTTCCTTCTTCTTGCCTCTGCACCTCAAGTTCTCACATTGTGTTTTATGAGTCAGTATTGTCTATTGCTGTACCTAACAACCTTTAGAAATTGAAATCCTGCAAGAAAATTTTTTTTTTCCCACAGTTTTACTCATCACCAAGGTAATTCTGAAAAGTAACTATTCTTAGTTGGACATAATGAGAATAAGCTGGGTTCATGTCAGAAATTAGTTGGTGACACCTTGAACTGCTGGGCTGTTTTCACCAAATCATCTTTTAAATCAAATGTGCAATGACTCTATTCTCTAATAGGATTCAGAAGGAACGAGCAGGGTCACCTGTACCCAGCTGTCTGTCAATGAAGAGTGACAACTCGATGATAAAACCCATAGAATTCAGTGGAGGATTTTCAGGTGATCCAAGGTAAGAAGACGGGTGCATTTTTACATTTCATTATCATTATGTTTAGTTGTCAATGGCAACATTCAAGTGTAGGTGGGGTGTGCCATATTATATTCAGGTGTATGATAGTGTATCATTTCACATTCAATTTTATGTTAGGTATGCTATATCAAACCCAGGAGTAGGTGGGGTGTACCACATCACATTCAGGTGTGAGAGCTGCAGTTAGAGGATGAGGTTTACTGGAAGCTCTGTCTCCATGTGCTGTGAGTTAGAGCAGCAGTAAGAGGATGAAGTTAGCTGGAAGCTCTGTCTCCACGTGCTGTGAGTTAGAGCTGCAGTAAGAGGATGAGGTTAACTGGAAGCTCTGTCTCCATGTGTTGTGAGTTAGAGCTGCAGTAAGAGGATGAGGTTAACTGTAAGCTCTGTCTCCATGTGTTGTGAGTCAGAGCTGCAGTAAGAGGATGAGGTTAACTGGAAGCTCTGTCTCTGTGCTGTGAGGAGAGATTTAGGAATACAAAAAATAAGAGATGAAAGTTCTTCCTGTGTTGTAGCCTTTCATGCATGATTAGGTTTGGTATGGTATATCAATCTCAGGTGTAGGTCGGGTGTACCACATCACATTCAGGTGTGAGAGCTGCAGTTAGAAGATGTGGTTAACTGGAAGCTCTGTCTCCATGTATTCTCAGTTAGAGCTGCAGTAAGAGGATGAGGTTTACTGAAAGCTCTGTCTCCATGTGCTGTGAGTTAGAGCTGCAGTAAGAGGATGAGGTTTACTGGAAGCTCTGTCTCCATGTGCTGTGAGTTAGAACTGCCGTTAGAGGATGAGGTTAACTGGAAGCTCTGTCTCCATGGGTTGTGAGTTAGAGCTGCAGTAAGAGGATGAGGTTAACTAGAAGCTCTGTTTCCATGTGCTGTGAGTTAGAGCTGCAGTAAGAGGATGAGGTTAACTGGAAGCTCTGTCTCCATGTGCTGTGAGTTAGAACTGCAGTAAGAGGATGAGGTTAACTGGAAGCTCTGTCTCCATATGCTGTGAGTTAGAGCTAATGTAAGAGTATTTTAAGGTGAGAGATTGAAGTGCTCTCTCAGCTACAATGTGATATTCTAATTCGTCTTCCTTTATGTTACCTCTGCACCTCAAGTTCCCACATTGTGTATTATAAGTCAGTATTGTATATTGCTCTAACTTTAGAAATTGAAATCCTGCAAGAAAAAATGTTTTTCCCACAGTTTTACTCATCACCAAGGTAATTCTGAAAAGTAACTATTCTTAGTTGGACATTATGAGAATAAGCTGGGCTCATGTCAGAAATTAGTTGGTGACACCTTGAACTGCTGGGCTGTTTTCACCAAATCATCTTTTAAATCAAATGTGCAATGACTCTATTCTCTAATAGGATGCAGAGTGAAAGAGCAGGGTCACCGGTACCCAGCTGTCTGTCAATGAAGAGTGACAACTCGATGATAAAACCCATAGAATTCAGTGGAGGATTTACAGCTGATCCAAGGTAAGAAAACGGGTGCATTTTTACACTTCATTATCATTATGTTTATTAGTCAATGGCAACATGGAAGTGTAGGTGGGGTGTGCCATGTTATATTCACGTGTATGATAGTGTATCATTTCACATTCAGTTGTAGGTTTGGTATGCTATATCAATCTCAGGTGTAGGTGGGGTGTACCACATCACATTCAGGTGTGAGAGCTGCCTTGAACTGCTGGGCTGTGTTCACCAAATAATTTTTTCAAACAAATGTGCAATTTTTCTATTCTCTAATAGGATTCAGAAGGAAAGAGCAGGGTCACCTGTACCCAGCTGTCTGTCAATGAAGAGTGACAACTCAATGATAAAACCCATAGAATTCAGTGGAGGATTTACAGGTGATCTGAGGTAAGAAAGCGGGTGCATTTTTATACTTCAGTATCATTATGTTTATTTGTCAATGGCAACATGGAAGTGTAGGTGGGGTGTGCCATGTTATATTCACGTGTATGATAGTGTATCATTTCACATTCAATTTTATGTTAGGTATGCTATATCAAACCCAGGTGTAGGTGGGGTGTACCACATCACATTCAGGTGTGAGAGCTGCAGTAAGAGGATGATGTTAACTGGAAGCTCTGTCTCCATGTGCTGTCAGTCAGAGCTGCAGTAAGAGGATGAGGTTAACTGAAAGCTCTGTCTCCATGTGCTGTGAGTTAGAGCTGCAGTTAGAGGATGAGGTTAACTGGAAGCTCTGTCTCCATGTGCTGTGAGTTAGAGCTGCAGTACAAGGATGAGGTTAACTGGAAGCTCTGTCTCCATGTGTTGTGAGTTAGAGCTGCAGTAAGAGGATGAGGTTAACTGGAAGCTCTGTCTCCATGTGCTGTGAGTTAGAGCTGCAGTAAGAAGATGAGGTTAACTGGAAGCTCTGTCTCCATGTGCTGTGAGTTAGACCTGCAGTAAGAAGATGAGGTTAACTGGAAGCTCTGTCTCTGTGCTGTGAGGAGAGATTTAGGAATACAAAAAATAAGAGATGAAAGTGCTTCCTGTGTTGTAGCCTTTCATGCATGATTAAGTTTGGTATGGTATATCAATCTCAGGTGTAGGTCGGGTGTACCACATCACATTCAGGTGTGAGAGCTGCAGTTAGAGGATGAGGTTAACTGGAAGCTCTGTCTCCATGTGCTGTGAGTTAGAGCTGCAGTAAGAGGATGAGGTTAACTGGAAGCTCTGTCTCCATGTGCTGTGAGTTAGAGCTGCAGTAAGAAGATGAGGGTAACTAGAAGCTCTGTCTCCATGTGCTGTGAGTTAGAGCTGCAGTAAGAGGATGAGGTTAACTGGAAGCTCTGTCTCCATGTGCTGTGAGTTAGAGCTGCAGTGAGAAGATGAGGGTAACTAGAAGCTCTGTCTCCATGTGCTGTGAGTTAGAGCTGCAGTAAGAGGATGAGGTTAACTGGAAGCTCTGTCTCCATGTGCTGTGAGTTAGAACTGCAGTAAGAGGATGAGGTTAACTGGAAGCTCTGTCTCCATATGCTGTGAGTTAGAGCTAATGTAAGAGTATTTTAAGGTGAGAGATTGAAGTGCTCTCTCAGCTACAATGTGATATTCTAATTCGTCTTCCTTTATGTTACCTCTGCACCTCAAGTTCCCACATTGTGTATTATAAGTTAGTATTGTATATTGCTCTAACTTTAGAAATTGAAATCCTGCAAGAAAAAATGTTTTTCCCACAGTTTTACTCATCACCAAGGTAATTCTGAAAAGTAACTATTCTTAGTTGGACATTATGAGAATAAGCTGGGCTCATGTCAGAAATTAGTTGGTGACACGTTGAACTGCTGGGCTGTGTTCACCAAATAATTTTTTCAAACAAATTTGCAGTTTTTCTATTCTCTAATAGGATTCAGAAGGAACGAGCAGGGTCACCTGTACCCAGCTGTCTGTCAATGAAGAGTGACAACTCGATGATAAAACCCATAGAATTCAGTGGAGGATTTACAGGTGATCTGAGGTAAGAAAGCGGGTGCATTTTTATACTTCAGTATCATTATGTTTATTTGTCGATGGCAACATGGAAGTGTAGGTGGGGTGTGCCATGGTATATTCACGTGTATGATAGTGTATAATTTCACATTCAATTTTATGTTAGGTATGCTATATCAAACCCTGGTGTAGGTGGGGTGTACCACATGACATTCAGGTGTGAGAGCTGCAGTAAGAGGATGATGTTAACTGGAAGCTCTGTCTCCATGTGCTGTGAGTTAGAGCAGCAGTAAGAGGATGGGGTTAACTGGAAGCTCTGTCTCCATGTGCTGTGAGTTAGAGCTGCAGTAAGAGGATGAGGTTAACTGGAAGCTCTGTCTCCATGTGCTGTGAGTTAGAGCTGCAGTAAGAGGATGAGGTTAACTGGAAGCTCTGTCTCCATGTGTTGTGAGTTAGAGCTGCAGTAAGAGGACGAAGGTAACTGGAAGCTCTGTGTCCATGCACTGTGAGTTAGAGCTGCAGTAAGAGGATGAGGTTAACTGGAAGCTCTGTCTCTGTGCTGTGAGGAGAGATTTAGGAATAAAAAAAATAAGAAATAAGAGACGAAAGTGCTTCCTGTGTTGTAGCCTTTCATGCATGATTAGCGATAACAAGATGATGTCAACAATTTACCATGTCAGCTCAGAGCTTTTGGACGTTGACCGTGCAGCTCAGTCCAGTGGCATCATGTCTAAATTCCTGCTTCAGCATGTTAGATAGATGCAAGTGAGGCACACCCTCTTCTTTCTTTTTTAATTGTTTCCCTATTTGAGAAGGGGACGTATCTTCCAGGTCCACTTTTTCATGTGACCCATGAGAGGCTATTCTAGAACTCCTGAATCTGAGCCTGTCCTGCCCTGCCTATTTTCATTTGCTTTGGATAAATGTGACGGTTGGGAAAAAAGCAGAGTTTCACCAGCCATCTTGCTAACCTGATTTCTCACTCTGTTGTGAGACATGGCCAAGTACTGCAGATCATGAATGGACAAATCTGACAGTTTTCCAGAGTCAGTATGTCTTGTGTTCTGGCTTGACAAAATTTTTATTTTCCTGAAATAGGTCAGTCTTCTTCCATGTCACATGTGTCTGTTCCCCCAGACACTACTGTGCCATTTCCATCAATATAAACAACCTTTTTCACTCTGGCAGCTCCACTCATAGCTGGAGTATGGAGATCTTTTTCCAGACTGCCCTGTTTCAAACAACACCTGCATTTTGAGACACTTCCCCGTGATATTAGGTTGTAACTACAGTCTGTCAGTTTATTTCAAATATCCAGTGCCCTCCTGCAGTGGCCAGAGGTTCACCTTGGTAAGCCCATGTTAGCACAGCCTCAACAGGTGAAAACAGTCAAACAATCCATCTCATTACTCTGTCGAGCACTCCAAGGGCCAACTGGGCAGGGAATTGGAGGAACGACATGAAAAAGCTTCGCTGCATGAAAAAAAAACCCCTCACTCCCTCAACTCTGGCCATTCATCCAACTGCCAGATGTGTTCATACTAGTTATCATTTCATGCTACTTACTAATAGAATTTCATATTAGTTTAATGCTCATAACATTTGTAGTTTCATGCTTTCACTTAATACATTTTTATCAATTACAACTACCACAGAGTAGTAAATGCATGAATACTGTTTGCTAATATTTCAGAATGATAAATCTACCTACAGCACAGATCCATCGTGTCAAGGAATTATAGCTATTAGCTTTACTAACAGTAGCCTGCCTTTTCACCAAATATAGAGACTCGAGTAGGGGCAGGTCCTTCCTTCACTGATGCAGTATAACAATCTTACGGTTAAACCATTTCGTTCACCGGAGTGTGATATATATATTCACTACTGTAATATTCAGTTTTCTACCTCATGTGTCATCAGACATGTGTTTAGGCAACATGCACAGCAACAACATTTTAAGAAACATTTTCTCCCATAATCAGGATATTGTGATCACTTCAAATCATTAACCCACCAACCTCCCACCCATTTTGCTCATCAGCAATAACCTTGACTAATAATTGTCAGTTTACTTTTTTTTTTTACCCCTTAGTGTTAAATTTAATGCAGTTATCAAAAAGGTTCTCTTCAAAATACAGTTTTCAACAACCTCATGTACAAAGTATTGCAAAGGCAACTGGTCACATTGTGATCCAGTTCTGTTTGGGCATTTAGTGGTCGATTTTGATGATGTGGACCTACTATCTGTGGACATTACTCGTCTATCACACTCTTCAGCCTGCTCAGAGCGTTTCATGGTCTCTTTCATCCATTCCTCACAGTTCAAGAAGAAATCATTCATTGATTTATTTTTAGGATCAAACCAAAAATCCAAAAATTCATCCTCTGCCTTAAAGTGTTGCAACCCAGAATTTAGGTCGGAAAATTCTTGATGCAAACAACTAAAGTCAACACGTAATTTATTTTTCACAATATCCACATTTACATCATCTTTCATTAATTGCTCAATTTGCTTTACCATGCTGGTTTGCTAGGATAGCTTGTACCTGTGTGCCTGGAGTTGTCTGGACTTGTGTTCTTTTACAGCCCTCTCAGTCATTTTTACGATCCGTTTTTCACTGTCTTGTTCATCCATAACGAGCGAAAATTTCCAAATTTAATCAGAAAAAAATGTCAAAGCACTGTAGAATGAGCTTTACACATAAAATGTGTTCCATTTCTTAATTCAGTCAAACAACATCCTTTTACTCATACAACTGCGTCACCACCCCTGGCACAGCCGTCCTTGTAGGTTGGCTTCAATTAGCAATTTGTAAAAAGCAAGAACAGATACGACTTACAGTTTATTCTCTTCTCTTCCCAAAACCACCGTGATGTCCGTGCAAAGTTTCCTTCTTCCATAATCTGTTTCAAGTCAGGCCGTTCCAAATTCCATTAATCCATGCAGAGCTAGTCTTTTGACCATTTCCTCAGGAGTGCATGGGGAATGCTGCCCTACCAGCTTCTTACTCTTGTAGGGGAGGGCCAGCAGATACTGCCTGCCAGGTGGAGTCTCAGGCTTCTTGCAGCCCTGGGTCATGGTATGCCTGTGGCGCTTTTCCGCACCTGTAGGGTATCTGCAAGGTGGGCCACCTGCTCTGCCATGACCTGGGCCCCAGGTTGGCCTCCACCAGGGCCCTCAGAATTTCCTCCATGTAGCAGACTATAGCACAAGGGGACAAAAGGAGAAGGCAAAAACGAACACCAAAAAAATCTAATAAATGTGACCCGACGAGAGCAAACCCTCCACATTTTGGCCATGTCAATTTTACAGGAGAGCACAAAAACCACAGGCGGGCCGGGCAGTATTTTGTCAAAAATGAGATAATGGTGCATTTGAATTCCTGAAGTGCGTACATATCTTCTCTCTTTTTGTTGAAACTGAAAATAATTTGTAAGTATGAAAAATGTAATGAAATATCGAGGCAAGTTGGTCCTCCAAGAACTGACAAGGGAGAAAACGTCAGCAACTCAGCATTATATTGTACTATCAAACCAGGCGATCACGTATCATATGGGTTCGTCTTCTGATACAGTTATACAGCTTAAGATCTCCCTGTCACATTAGCTCTGATGTCAATTCGCAATACTAAACGATTTTCAGTCCTCCAGCCTTTCAGATGCAATTGCATCCTGGGATAGGTTTTTGGTCAGAGCTGAGTAGGTGAGGATGAGAGCAATGCCACTTTGAACACACATTAATACTGTCTTTAATATAAAACAATAAGGAGAGCAACTGTTAATGTACCAAAGTCACAGAATGATTAAGAGACATGCAAAGATAGGCTGGGAATGAGAAGAGTAAAAAGAAGTATCACAATTTACCACTAAATGAATGTTTAAAATTGAATTATGTTTTTTCATATTTTAGATACATTTATGAATTAAATTAAAAATGACATTACTAATTGATTAAATCACTATCATAATCTAACCATTATAAGCATCAATTCCTTTTCTAAAAGTGATTTTTGTGCTGAGAATGTATGCAAAAATGAAAAAGGCTGTTTTCTCAGAACTGCAGTTTGCAAAAGTATAATGTTCTATTGAATATCATGGCCAAAGTATTTCTTCAATCTTGGCAAGTGACACCTCATTTTGTAGCTCTGAATCTCTACTTTAGTACCATGTGATAAAATAAAAATGCGAATTTTGCGAATGTGCCCCTCAATTATACGTTCGGTCACAAATACAATTTTAACAAATTACACAAGATTTGGTCTGCAAAAAACACTTTGCTATACTCCAAACCTATGCCTGCATTCTTCATCAATGGGAACAGACTGTTGGAGAAAATGGCACAATTTTTAGGCAGAGCCAGTTTATTAAAGTATTGTTCATTTCAAAATAATGGTAACAAAAGAGATAAGCAGTACAGCCTGGGAGACACACTGGGAAAACCAACGTTAAACATATAAGGGGGTGCTGAAGCCAAGTATAACAGACACAAAAATGAAAATAGAAAAACCTCGGAAAAGGGGAAAAATTAGCTGAGCATCCTCCACCGGCTCAAACTTTGGTGGGTGGCAGGGAAACTGGCTAGCTGGTTACCCCCATTCAGGTGTGTCTCTTTCTGTACACTGAGTCTGCAAGAGATAAACATAGAGCAGTTAGTGGTGTGGCACAGAAGAGTGTGCTTCTCCGAACAACGGGGCTGGTAGGGTGTTATTCTCCCCAGGTTCTGATTAGAAGCAGCCACAGCTGGGGAGGGTACATTCCTCATGAGCAGAACATTGATAATTTGCTGGTCCTGAAGCTCCCCGGCCTCCACTGTCAGGGGCACCGTGGTGCTGAAGCCAGCCGATTGTGCACCGATTCCTTTCGGTAGGGCCAGCCCATCCAAGGCTGCACACTCCCTGCCTCACACCTCCTTGATTAACATTAAAACAAGTAATTCACAGAGTAATCAATACCAGCTGACATAAATAGAGTAAATGGTTACCAATTTCATTTTGTGATAGAATTGCTGTTCTTTGGAAACTAGTGTTACCGTTGTTATATTGTCTATGATGTCTTTAATCTGTCAACAACTGTACTCTTCATTCTTTCTCCAAATTTAAGTAATATTGTTACCTTAAAAGGATCTGCAGATATTCTGCAGTTTAACTAAAACATCAGTTTTTGCGCTGAAATTTATTGTACATTGCGCCTAAAGCTGATGTAATATACAGATAAAACTTTGTTGTTTCATCCAAGTTTATTATTGGTAGTAATTAAAATCGATTTTTACAACAACTTTGTTATTATGCTACATATAATTGCAATCCGCAGTAGTACACACTTCAGCTAATCTGTGCTGTTTCCTGTGCATATAAATGATAGAATCTTACATATGAGGTTAGGTAAGTCATTATTCCCTGACTTCGGACAAAGAAAAAGAGCACAATAATATGTAGGTATAGCAGTTGCTATACAGGTTAGAAAATAAAAATATTACTACAGGTATGCATCAGTTAACGTCCACGATACGTTCTGTGCAGTAGGATGTTAGTTATGTGATTGGGACTTTGTGTCAACACCATATTATCGTATAACCTTAGCAAAGATATCTCAGATACTGTAGTGTACCTGTATTGACAAACTAGCCAAGATACTGTACACATACAATACTGTAATTCAGCTAATGTATCTGGAAAGGTAATATATGGGTTATTGATTTCTCAGTGAAATACTTTTTTATTGTTAATCAATGAGGATACATAGGAACAGTTTGAACATAATGATAATGATAGGTATAAAGGTAAAGTTTGTTCCTCCCCTGTTTTGAGTTCACCAGTCACCACTGGTACGCTCATATAAATGCAAGTGACCTAATCTACCACCCACCCACCCTTCCCCTGATTAGTTTATCAGGTTTTTACAGGACCAGGGGTGGTAACCCTAGTGGTTGAGCTTCTCTGAAACATTATGTGCACTCTTGAGTTTTCATCTTCATTTACTGCTTCTTCTGTCTGATTTCCAATTCTTCACCAACCTCTTTGCAGTGTCCAACAGTCAGAAGAGTCCAGCAGTCTGGAGAAGAGTCCAGAGAAGAGAGAGCAGTGCATGGATTTAACCTTCACAAGAAAGGTGTGATATCTCTTTAAATGATCTACAGTATATATGAATCATCATGGGTGTAGCCTTGTATTAGTGTTAGTAATTAGTAACCTCTCACTCTGATGTGGTGTACAAATTCAAAGGAAGTGCTTAACTAGAAACCACTAATTCTCATGAATCACAATCTCATATTGTCCTGTTCTTTAATGTCACCAAACATCTCCTGCATAGTCCTTATTTTGGAGAAATATGTCAGGCCTGTTAATAATGTGTTCACTCTACTTGAAGGAGTTCAGACATTGGCCATTAATTCAGGATCTTAAGGCAGACAGACAATGATACGAATATAAGGTTAGATTCAGTTCATATCCATCAGCTGGAGTAGAAAGTCAGAACAAAAACAAATGTACCACTGTCCGAATGCTGTGTAATGGACTGTACTGCATCTATTTCAAAATTTGACACTTTGATACAATGTGTGCCTGATGATTTTTTTTTATTTTAGAGCCTTGGGTAAAAGGACCCCAGGGCTGCTGCTTTTATAACAGTTACACAGTACAGATGGGATATTCCCACATTGTGGCTCACTCCATGACTCCATGACGTGTCACTAATAGACAAACAGCTCCTAAAACACGAAATTATAAAAGTCTAATCAGAACATGATAGGTGGAGGGAAATATCCTGTGCATCACCTTTATTACTTTATCTCAGTCTGATGCAGCACACCTGTTTATGTGTTTATTTCAGTCTCTCTGATACAGCACACCTCTTCATGTGTTTATTTCAGTCACTCTGATACAGCACACCTCTTCATGTGTTTATTTCAGTCTCTCTGATACAGCACTCCTCTTCATGTGTTTATTTCAGTCTCTCTGATACAGCACACCTCTTCATGTGCTTATTTCAGTCTCTCTGATACAGCACATCTCTTCATGTGTTTATTTCAGTCACTCTGATACAGCACACCTCTTCATGTGTTTATTTCAGTTACTCTGATACAGCACACTTCTTCATGTGTTTATTTCAGTCACTCTGACACAGCACACCTCTTTATGTGTCTGTTTCAATCTCTCGATAAAGCACACCTCTTCATGTGTTTATTTCACTCACTGTGATACAGCACACCTCTTTATGTGTTTATTTCAGTCACTCTGATGCAGCACACCTTTTCATGTGTTTATTTTAGTCTCTCTGATACAGCACACCTCTTGTTGTGTTTATTTCAGTCTCTCCACTGGACTCTGATGAAGTTACAGAAAGACCAAAGGAAAACGTTTCAGAGACATCTGAGTCGATTTTATCCAGCATGCACTAACAGAAGAAAAAAGGATCTTGGAGCCATGCACATAGTTGAGAAGATGCTGGAGACCTGTGGCAGTGAGAGGTCTGTGAAGATCACACTCCATATCCTGAGGACCATGAAGCAGAAGGATCTTGGTGACCCACTGGAGAGAAACAAGCAGAGGAGTAAGAGTTCTCCTCAGTGTGTTTCAATTTGCATACTGAATTACTATGCTCAGTACTCTGTACACATGCTAAAATTAGCCAGGTAGTTCTTCCATTAAACACATCTCTTGTCAATCCAGTTATTCCTCATTGGAGAATTAGGGAGAAGCCATTTCCTTGTTAAACTTTTTTTTTACTTGCAGATAATAGAATTCCCAATAAAGACTATCATCCTTTCCCAAGCAAGGATCTAAATTGCCAAAATACAGTACATCAAATTTATAAATGGTAAATCAACTTTGAATATATCTTTAAGGAACTTGTATATATCTGTCCAGATTTTAGGACAATCCCAGAATATATGCCAGTGGTTGGCTTCCTGGGTTCCAGACAATCTCCAACATTTAGGATTTTCTCCACTATGATGTAGGTCTTCCCTTTGACTCAGAGTAATGAAGAACCTGATAATATTCTTCCAGAAAAACTCCCTCCATACATATGAGTTCGTACTTTCCCACTGATTTTCACAAATTTTAAACCATTCCTCGTTTGAAATGTCCACATTACCCTCTTTCACCCATTTGTCTTTAATATATATTGTAGAATGTCACTTCTTTTCCATGAACCCCTTATACAATCCAGATATAGAACCCCTACCAGGTTCTGATCGATAGGCCCCAATAAATATTTTCGGCTCTGCATTGTTAATAGTCTCAGAGTCTTAATCCTTAATAGTGTGCTCAAAAAATGGCACAGTTGGCAGTACCTATAAAAGTCTTGGTTTTCCAGTTTTCTTTTAAGAACTAAAAACTTTGCAATTGATCCTTATCCATAATTGTACAGAATGCTGTCAGACCTCTTGTTACCCTTGTTATCTATTATCTAGCCTGTACTTTTGCTGAACATATTAATTCATAATCTTTTCTAACTATTCCATAAACTGAATTGAAATTTTATCCAAGGATTTTGTATATTATCTATGAATTTTACTAGCTGTTTATCACCTGATAATGCTTGCACTGGGGGGTCAGTCATGAATGTTTATTCTATGTCTTTCTACCTGGTACCCTTGTTCTGTCCCTCATTTTAAAGCAATGTTGTCTGACAGCTATCCATTAATTTTAATTTGTGCAATTGGTTTTTCATGTATCACTTGAATACACTTATAGTTTAGCATTATAATTTCTGAAAGAGAAGCAAAAAAAGCAAAGTACTGATTTGAAGCTGTGAGCGTGCATTGCCCATTCAGGACATTTTCTACATTTTTGAAAAAGTATTGGATGCACCACACATCCATATTTAACGAATGATTAATCAATAGTCAACAAGGTAAACTACATTAGGTGCTCTTCCTTATTCTTTATGTGTGGGTTTTTCACATTCAAACTCATTATCCCAAAATATATTATTACATTGAGACAGAACTATTTTTGTGATAAACCAACATGAGTGATTTAGCTTTCTGCTGCACTTAAATTATAGCAGCCTAGTGGGCTGTAACTCAAGTAGTCTACCATCTTCATAATGTGTATTATGCAAAAAGAAATGAAATACATTTTATTATCATTACACATTTTTATTGAAATTTAAACTGTCAAGGTCAATTTCAGTTCTCAACCAACAGGGCAAGGCAAAGCATGCCTATAATGAATTAAAGGCTACCTACAACTGTACTCTGCTAAAATAAACAAACCAAAAATGCTGCTAACATCCCTGGATGTTTCCTCATAGTGGGAAATCATGAGGCTAGTTGTGGAGTAATATTTGGTAACCACACTGCAATATTTGCACTGTATATCATCCTTTGTAGGATGTGTAGGAAGTACTTTCTGTTTCTTGGTTGCCTTCAGCTCACACCACATTCTCCACCCCTAAGTAAAAAAGTTTTACACAACTTTTATAGCCTTCAATGCAGACAACTTTATAAAGGAAAATAGCATGCATTGCAAATGTGAAACAAGGAATTATGCATTTTATTGCATGTTTCATTGCATAATGTGAAAGTGTTTGATTTCTTCGCTGTTTCTAAAACAGGGATCTGATCTTACACTAGTCTAGCCTACTTATAGGCTGCTAACAACACACTAGCTTTAGTATCAATTTCCCCAAACAATTAAACAGTATTCTTTGTTAGTATGCCGTAATTATCATATATAACATTAGATAGGTACTTTCCTGATCGTTAAGATAATGTTAACTGGCTAGTTGTTCTGTCATTGACTGAGGTAAAGGTAGTATCAGCTAACTGGCTTGTAATACAGGGAGAGCTACTGTATGTGCTTATGTAACTTAAGCATTTAAAATATCATAGCTCAGAAAGCAATTTTGTCCATCAGGGACCTATTCCTGTGCCACCTGTTGCATTACCTTGCTGAGCAGTAATGTTGTATTTCACTAAATCTAAATGTTTATCTGAGACCAGCTTTTTCATGATGGAGGATGAAAAAGCCACTGATGCAGCGCCCATTTACTCTCACGGGGATGAAAGCAGAAACCAGAGAGCATCTGCTATTTATGTAACATCACAAAACATCAATATCTATGCTGAACAACTGTGTGTGCACATTGTGACACCATTCTGAGGTGATTAAAAATCACCCTGTTTTCTCCTGTGTGATTTAAGTAACACAGTGGGAGAGGTATGTAAGACATTGTTGGAAAATGGACTGTCGCATCACCTCTATTAGGCTGTGTCTTCTTCCCATCAATGAACAACTAAAATCAGATTTGTATTTCTGTATTGTGATTAGGATTACATAATTCTCTTGTTTTCTCTTCTTAGATGATCACATAAAAAGAGCCCAACAGACACTGAAAGCTGATCTGAAGAAGAAGTTTGAATGTATATTTGAAGGTTTAGTACAGCAGGGCCACCCAACCCTCCTCAATGAGATCTATACAGAGCTCTACATCACAGAGGGGGGAGGTGGGGGGGTCAATAATGAACATGAGGTCAGACAGATTGAGGCAGCATCAAAGAGACAAACCACACAGGAGACTGCAATCCTCTGCAATGACATCTTTAAACCTTTACCTGGACAAGAGAAACACATCAGAACTGTGCTTACAAAGGGCATCGCTGGCATTGGGAAAACTGTCTCTGTGCAGAAGTTCATTCTGGACTGGGCAGAAGGAAAAGCTAATCAGGACATTAATTTAATCTTAACTCTTCCTTTCCGAGATCTAAACTTAAAGAAGGAGAGAGAACTCAGTCTGATGCAACTCCTCCAGCACTACTTTCCACAGTTGAAAGAGATTGAAAGTGTTGAACATGATAAAGTCAAAGTTGTGTTTATCTTTGATGGTCTGGATGAGTGTCGACTTCCTCTAGATTTTCAGAACAATGAGATCTGCTGTGATGTAACAGAGTCAGCATCAGTGGACGTGCTGCTGACCAACATCATTAAGGGGAATCTGCTTCCCTCTGCTCTCCTCTGGATCACCTCCCGACCAGCAGCAGCCAATCAGATCCCTCCTGAGTGTGTCCACCAGGTGACTGAAAGAGATACGAGGGTTCAATGACCCACAGAAGGAGGAGTACTTCAGGAAGAGAATCGGAGATCAGAACCTGGCCAGCAGAATTATCTCACACATAAAGTCATCCAGGAGTCTCTACATCATGTGTCACATTCCAGTCTTCTGCTGGATTTCTGCTACAGTTCTGGAGACATTGTTGGATAAAGCAGACAGTGGAGAACTGCCCAGAACTCTGACTGAAATGTACACACACTTCCTGCTCATTCAGACCAGTGTGAAGAATCAGAAGTATCATGGCACCAATGAGACAAACCCAAAGCAGATCTCAGCATCAGATGCAGAAATGATCCTGAAACTGGGGAAGCTGGCTTTTCTACAGCTGCAAAAGGGCAATCTGATATTCTATGAAGAGGACCTGAGAGAGAGTGGCATTGATGTCAATGAAGCTTCAGTGTACTCTGGGGTGTGCACAGAAATCTTTAAAGAGGAGTCTGGGTTGCATCAGGAGAAAGTCTACTGCTTTGTGCATCTGAGCATTCAGGAGCTTCTGGCTGCCTTGTTTGTGTTTCATTCGTGTGTAAATGAGAACAGAAATGCACTCAGACCAGAAGAGGCAAAACCTGAGGGTGACAGAATGCAGCTGTCTGAGGTACACAGGAGTGCAGTGGATCAGGCCTTACAGAGTAAGAATGGACACCTGGACCTTTTCCTCCGATTCCTTCTGGGCCTCTCACTAGACTCCACTCAGACTCTCTTAGGAGACGTACTGAAGCAGAGAGGAAGCAGATCAGAGAGCATTAAAGAAACAGTCCAGTACGTTAAGCAGAAGATCAGTGAAGAGTCTTCAGCAGAGAGGACCATCAATCTGTTCCACTGTCTGAATGAACTGAATGACAGCTGTCTCGTGGAGGAAATCCAGACTTCCCTGAGATCAGGAAGAATTTCTGATAAAGAGCTGGAACCACACCAATGCTCAGCTCTGGCCTTTGTGTTACTGATGTCAGAGGAGGTCCTGGATGAGTTTGACTTGAAGACTTACAACACATCAGCAGCAGGTTATCAGAGACTGGTACCAGTAGTGAGGAACTGCAGGAAGGCCAAGTGAGTACTGTTACATCATTCACAATGCAGATGATAGCTACTGATATTTGCATAAACAGTTTAAAATTGGGTGAAAATAAAGTGCATGAACTTAGCTCACCTCTATCATGACCAGAAGCCTGTATCTACCTTCAGAAAATGTCCATTCCATTTTCATCTACCCCAACGTTTATGTAGTAAAGAAACGCCAGTGGTAAAATACTGTAATCTGAATGTGATATTTTAGTTTAACAATTGGCGATGTAGGATGCAGAAAATAATCTACAATTTGATATTCATTCAATAGCATTTTTATACTTCCATCTTAAGTGTCAAACCTCACTGCAATGTAGGTCTTCCTCATCTCCACAGCATCTGAATTTGGAGTTTCGCTCTGCCTACTGCAGAGGGGTGGGGTTTGACCTGGCCCAGCCATTTCCTGGCCCCTGTACAAACTCTGACCTCTTCTAGGATCCTCCTGGTGTCAGATTTGAACTAAACAAACCATGTTACAGCACTGAGGTCTGATACGGCTTCCTTATAGTGCTGCACAGTGACCCGTTTGTTCTCCATCTCAGACAGGTGCTCAGTGGTGAAATTACCGAGGGACTCTTATCCTTCCCCTCTCTATAGAGGTTACAGAACCTCTCCTGGAACCTTCACCTCCAAACAGGTCATGCTGGGCATTATGGTCTCTGTCTGTGGAGGATAGGTGGGGTGTTGTGCCATCCTGATTGTTCTGTCCACTGGCTCTGTCATGCCAAATTTGATCCACCTGGGGAATTTGATCTGGCCTGACACCAATGGGTTCTGAACAGCTGATATAGCGCCTCCACTGAAAAACTGAAAAGTTAAAGTCAAATACATATTTTACAAAGGGGCATGCTTTGTGTTAGTGATTAAAGTCTTTGGTGAAATTATAGTGACAAGCAAACGATGGTGGTTAACCTTAAGATTCAACCTGGTGGGCATACAAATTCATGAGTCAAATTACTGGTCACTCCTGAATGCTGGCCAGGGTGCATATTTACTTACACAATCATAAAATGCAGCGATCTGACCAGCTGTCCTGTGGTCATCTTTATTAAGAAAGCCAAATACTCCAATATTACAGTGAAAAGAATCATTCTGTCCTTTGAAAATACATTGTGATCCAGTGGTGTTCACTAGCTAGCATTTTAACACTATTTCTGTCTGCATTTCCAATGGGTTTTTTAATGTTTTTTATCTTGACATTGAAAAACGGATATCGTTTTCCATTGTTATCAGCTACTGGTTATCTTCACGTGTGTATTTAAGGTATCTGTATGTGCTGTAGGTTTGATCTTTGAAAAATTAAACTTGCTAGCGATAATGCTGGCCAGGCAATGCTGTCAGGCACAACTTCGTAACTTGTCATACAGTCATATTAGATGTCAGCTTCAGTGTAGTTACCTTCATCTTCAATACATCCTCATTAATCGTAAAAATCTCAAAACTGCACTAAAATGATTTAACTCCGCTCTCTTCGTGAGGTAGCGTAAATCCCTCTGAGGTATGGTCTTGCAAAACTGAGAGCGATTTAATTCCTAACTTTCTAAACGTTAGATCGTCCCTGCGTTGTTATAGCAGCAGACGCTATGTCCGCTGTTCAGAAGCCATTGTTGTGTCAGATCTGATAAACTTTCCTGGATGGATCAAATTTTGCATGACAGCTGCTCTGCTGGATGGCCAGTTCTTCTTGCAGCTCTTTTGGCGATGGTTGTGGAGTTGGACTTGGCAGCGATGCCATCTTCCTCCCCAGGTCCTCATGAGATGAACAGTGTTTATATCTGCAGGAGACTCAAGAACAATCCAATCACAGCTTGCAAAACCAACATTACAAGATTATTACATCTTTCTCCACGAGGCATAATCAAAGGGTTTTTGCTATTCTGGCAAAAAGGACACTTATTCTAAAACTGTGACTCACAGTAGAGATCATGATGGTATATTCTGTGTTGTGTTAGCTGATGACATGCTCATGTATTTGACCTGTGTTTAGACACTCACCACCAGGGTGCTGCTCACTCTCTCAAAAGCATATTGATTCTTCGGAGTTTCAGAAATGATCGCTCTGGGAAACTAAAAATCCCACAGTTATGGAATTACACATTTTATAAAATTGTTTTAAAAAATAGTTTTTTATTGCTTGTGAATTAGTGAATAGTGTTCAAATATCTATGTCTCAAATACTCAGACAAAATTTAACTTAGATGCTTCCCTTGTCAGGAGGATCATGTCATTCACCCATGACCAACACCCCACCTGCCTGTCCCTCCTATACCCCCCACCTGAGTCTGTCCAACCCAATCCAACTCACCCCAACCCTAGAAGGCCCCTCCCATCCTTCCTCCCACATACACAGTGAGGGAAATACTAGGGAAAGAGACGGATAGACTGTGGAAACAAAGAGAAAGAGCTTAGAAAGAAAGAATAAAAGAGACATATGATATTCAATACAGAAAAATGTAGAGATCATATTTTTTTTCATTTTGCATTTTACAACTTTCATGTTTTGGATATTATAAATATTTAATTATATTGTCTTACAGAATAAAAGAAAATTGCAGTATGTGCATGGTATTTGCACAGCAGTAGAAATAAATTCAGAATAAAGTTCTGTGAAGGTTTTGATCATAGTGGTCAAACATCACAGATTGAGGGTTAAAACATGACTCTGACTTTTATAACTAACTGGCCACTTAGGTTCATCCAGAAACAATATGAAATAATTGTAATTATAACAATATTACTTGATATGTTTTACTTGATGATCATTTTCCAGAATCCATTTAACAATATTAACATTAACATTAAAAAGTGACAGTAGGTTAATGTATTGTGTAAAAAGTGACAGTCCGTGTTGCTGAATTGTGTTAAAAGCAGACCTGTCCTCAACACCTCTATTAGCTTTATAGCAAATTGCATTGGGTCTAGTAAACCCTCTGCTTTGCTATGTAGATTTTACTTGACCATCTCAAATGATTTCATGACCAATGAGGTCAGTGCCACTGAGTTCTTTGGGGGTTTTGTTCTTTGTTATGGGTAACAATGATTGACTCCATGTAGAGTTTGGGTACTCTCTTATCATTCTATGGATAGGTTAAACTCATAGGAGACAATATAACACAGCTGTAATGCACATATTTGAAGTAGTTTTCCCATAATCCTATTTGGCCTAGGGCTTTTCCCAGTTTTCCATTTTCTGAACATACCTTTAACATTGCAGGGACTGGACATGAACTCAGTAGACTTAGGGAGAACTTTTACACTTGGTCACCATGCGTGTTGGACTGATTGAATATATCCGACTGTGTAACACATTCCATTTACACCTGGCCCCATAACTGAGTCTCCATGAGACAGATATAAATCTGATTTGCTACCCATGCGTTATAAGCAGTTATATGGCACTGTCTTCTGGAATGTAGGCAGCCAAGATGATGCCAGGTGCCAAAATTTAGTTCATGTCATTTTACAATTAAATTTACAATTTTGGTTTTTCTCCAACCATGTGAATCGTCCATGCTGTTGTTTTGCATGTATTGACTGTGGGGGGTCCAAGTTGATGACGTCTGTGTGCTGATGTATTTCCATTTGGGAGGTGTAAAGATTACGGGCTGAATGCAGTGTGCGAACTTGTAGGCCTACTTACTTTATGTCAGCACACCGTATATAATAATCAGTTAATGACCACATCAAACCTCCACATGGGAATCGAAACCAAAAATCACAGTACGATACGAGTAACTAAAGCAGGGCACACATATCTACTACTATACATCTGCAGAGTGATGTACTATAATCTAAAGCTTGTCATCAAATTTGCGGTAGAAGACGCCTCTGGCTCTGGTTGCTCTTCAGAGACGATTGGCTTAGATTTTTTGGTAAATGCAAAATTTGTGAGTAAGCTTCCTTGTTTTGTTTTTGACATATCTATATGCTGACTAAAAACATGGAAATGAATAAGGGTGATTCGGCATGCAAACTGAGTGGGACAAAGAGTTTGTTTTTTTCTGATCTTTGAGTTAAAGTGAATGAAGTTTAGATATTGTGCCACCACGCTTTGATGGTGATGGTAACAATAGCATGTATGTCGCATGTATCTTTATTAAAGTGAATTTGTGATGAATCACCTACATGCATAAATCATACATCAATATAGCCTAATTTTACACATGATCCATGATGATGAACATACAGAAAAATAGACATGAATGGCAAAATAGCATATTCTCAATGTTTTAGAGACCCCCCCCAAATTTCACAAATCATGTTTTCCAGTCATTTCCATGGTTTTTTTTTTTTAAATCAAGATACCATTTAAATTTAGTTCAGCTATTATGTTGTTGTTCAAATTTAAAAAGTAATTACAATATGTTCACCTTCTTCCAGGCGTTTATAGCTTGTCCTTATGAAACTCCTTTAGCTTTATAGATGTACTGTTGACTCACCTTGCTTTTCAAATGAGCTAATTTAGTTCAATTTTTCTTTTATCTAGTTATGTTCACTGTTAGGCAGTGTAATGCTGGGTGATGCAAATTTTAAAATTTATTTCTGTTTACAGATGTTATTTATTCAATCTAACAATGCTGAATAGACACAGATGACAGTTCTAAATCAAATCAATATTTGGTGTGACCACCCTTTGCCTTCAAACAGCATCAATTCTTCTAGGTACACTTGCACACAGTTTTTGAAGGAACTCGGCTGGTAGGTTGGTCCAAACATCTTGGCGAACTAACCACAGATCTTCTGTGGATGTAGGCTTCCTCAAATCCTTCTGTCTCTTCATGTAATCCCAGACAGACTCGATGTTGAGATCAGGGCTCTGTTGGGGCCATACCATCACTTCCAGGACTTCTTGGTCTTCTTTACGCTAAAGATAGTTCTTAATGACATTGGCTGTGTGTTTGTGGTCATTGTCCTGCTGCAGAACAAATTTGGGGCCAATCATACACCTTCCTGATGGTATTGCATAATGGATAAGTATCTGCCTGTATTTCTCAGCATTGAGGACACTAATCCTGACCAAATCTCCAACTCCATCTGCAGAAATGCAGCCCCAAACTTGCAAGGAACCTCCACCATGCTTCACTGTTGCCTGCAGACACTCACTATTGTACCGCTCTCCATCCCTTCGGTTAAGAAACTGCCTCCTGCTACAGCCAAATATTTCAAATTTGACTCATCAGTCCAGAGCAGCTGCATCCATTTTTCTGCACCCCAGTTCCTATGTTTTCGTGCATAGTTGAGTCGCTTGGCCTTATTTCCATGTCGGAGGTATGGCTTTTTGGCTGCAACTCTTCCATGAAGACCACTTCTGGCCAGACTTCTCCTGACAATAGATGGGTGTACCTGGGTCCCACTGGTATCTGCCAGTTCTGAGCTGATGGCACTGCTGGACATCTTCCGATTTCGAGGGGAAATAAGCTTGATGTGCTTTTCCATCTGCCGCACCAAGTTTCCTTGGCCGACCACTGTGTCTACAGTCCGCAATGTTGCCCACTTCTTTGTGCTTCTTCAAAAGCCCTTGAACAGCACATCTTGAAACCCCAGTTCTGCTTTGAAATCTTTGTCTGAGAGAGACCTTGCTGATGCAGTATAACTACCTTGTGTCTTGTTGCTGTGCTCAGTCTTGCCACGGTGTATGACCTGTGCCATGAAACTGTCTTCCACAACATCACCTTGGTAGCAGAGTTTGGCTGTTCCTCAACCAGTTTTAAGCCTCCTACACAGCTGTTTGTCTCAGTTAATGACTGTGTTTCAACCTTTATGTGAAATTGATGATCATTAGCACCTGTTTGGTATAATTGGTTGATCATTCACCTGACTATAATCCTACAAAATCCCTGACTTTGTGCTAGTGTACCTATAAGAAATGATGCTGGTTTGAAGGCAAAGGGTAGTAACACCAAATACTGATTTGATTTAGATTTTTATTTTCTTTGCTCACTTTGCATTTTGTAAATTGATAAAAATAAACAATTATTATTTATATTTTTGAAAGCATTCTTACTTTACAGCATTTTTTCCACACCTGCCTAAAACTTTTGCACCGTACTGTACATTGTAGGAACTTCAAAATGCAATAACATTAAATGTAATCATCAAGCTAACACGTTCGGTAGAAGATGCCTCTGGCTCTGGTTGCTCTTCAGCGACGATTGGCCTCGATTTTTTTATCAAGAGACCATCTAAATTTAGTTCACATATTATGTTGTTGTTCCAATTTTAAAAAGTAATTACAATGTTTTCACCTTCTTCCATCCATTTATAGCTTGTCCTTATGAAACTCCTTTGGCTTTATAGATGTACTGTTGAATCACCTTGCTTTTCAAATGAGCTAATTTAGTTCAATTTTCTTCTACTTCATAGTCACTGTATGTACTTCAAAATGCGATGTTTGTGATCAATTCACTTTCCTCCCTTTTTTCAGAACCTGATTTCATTGCTATGGTTTTGTATCTCAAATTTGAGAAGGTCCCTGTGAAGATCATATAATGTTTCCTGCTTTGCTTTATCCAGACAGAATTAATACATGCTATAATTTGATATCTAGTAGTTTCAAGTCCAAACAAAGGGGTATTATGTTTCCAGTAAGAGTGTTTTCTGTTCGTATGAACATCATAAGTACAAGAGTGTTCTGGTCCAACAGTGGTGTTGGAACAACCTCTACTTTTACAATGTTAGGGCATAATGAATGAGATATAAACCATCGGTTGATCCTAGATTTAGATGGGCCAGTTTTATTCCTCCAAGCAACTATTTGATCAGGGTTCCTGACTCTTAAAATGCCGGTTGGGTTAAACATAGACATATTGGTTAAGGAGATGTGATTACAGTTTTGTTGGGGTCTGTGAGGTCATAAATCCATGTTAATTTAGGGCTGGTTTAAAATCCCCATCTAATTAAATGTTCAGATTAGGATTGCTTTCTCAGAGTTCATTATGAATAGCATCTAGGAAATAATTATTTCACTTCTTTTGGCTGTAACCATAAATATTCCCAGGAAAATAAATAATTCCAAAACTGACGATCTGTAGTGATAACTAAGTCATAATGACCTGCAGGGCTGAGATGAGATAAAAAACTTACATTTATGTTTTAAAAAAGAAGCCCAGTTGGGTATAGAATTCTTTCAATAATTAATCGACCATCCCCTGACTGTTGGTGAGATTCTCCCATAATTCATTTATAAATTTTCAGATGATTCAGCCAGTTGTTACAGACAGGCCATTTCGTACCGAGATCTATTGTTATCCCATTGAGAATGCCAGGAGATCGTATTAGTCTCAGATGAGCCTGTTATGATGTTATATATGTTTTGTATATTGTATACATTTTAGATAGTAAAATTTTATAATCTTGAATTTACTGAGTCCCTTAAATGCACTTCGGCTTGTTTGGATACAGTGTTTTACGAGGGTTGACATAGTTTAATTAACGAGAGAGTGGTTTGACTGTGTGACCCGGAGAGTGATAAGTGAGTGAGTTGGATCAATGCTATTTCCAGTGAGGTTTGTGCGTGCAGTTTGGCGGCGTCTGGTAAATCCTGGAAGCAGATCTCCCAAAACCCGTACACTCCACTCGAATATTGTTTTTTCGCCACGGTTTTCTTTTCCTTGTTCATCCTTAACCAACTAAATTGTGCGACAACGTGACGCTCAGCCCAGGCTGTCGGGATCTTTTAGAAAACGCTGAACAAACCGATTGCTGGGGGCAGCAAACTGTTGCCTTCGCAATTCCAAGAATGGGCTGTCCGTCCCCGGTGACAAGAGGGAGCTGGCCGCGGAATGAGAAGCTCCGGCGTTGGGTACAAGAGGCGGAGGCAACATCATTCCTCTTTTCTTTCTTTTTGTATTTAAACAAGCGGAGTGTATCAGCCGCACGCCACTAAAATCAGCAACCTTATAGCGAGTATTGACGCATTTAAAGACAACCAGAGTAAGGTCAGGCATGCAGTATCTGCCCAGGGAGGCCGTGACACTATCAAACTAGGAATATGTATCCTGTTTTACCACAAATATTTTGGAATCCACATCAATTGTAAGATATTTTTTCATCATCATTTCCGATTGGAATGACGGGCATCTTTCTTTTGATGAGGAAAAGATTGTTGGAGCTCTCAGTCCAGCAGGCTCCACTCAGACATTGTAGGCGATCACTCCAGTAATAGTGGAGTGCGCCAACTTGACTACTTGGTGGAAGTCTCTCGTCAAATGGATGTTTTAGAACACAACTGGTAGGCAAAAGACTTGGCTACAGTATGAAACATTGATTTGACTGCATGCCGAATTTAAATATGATTACCAAACCTACTTTACTGCTGTCTCATATGACCGTCTATGATTGAGTTTACTTTGTAAAGGTACCAGAGTCAGACATAACCGCTCCATTTTGAGTCCCTATAGATTCACAATTCTAGCTCTGTGGTAACCCCTTATCACTCCATGTGGGGCACAGCAAAATGTTTTACTCGCAGTCACAGTTATCCTAGTTACATAAATTCATGTTATGGATCTTGACACAACTAGGGAAGCGACACAATCTAGTCACAACTGAGGTCAACGTAGGCTATGTGTCAGTAGGATAAATTATGGCGACTACAAGATTATAAAGCAAGACCTGTACAAAACCTATGTGAACTCAAAGCAAGGTTTTTACTAAAACCTGACATCGCCAATAGCCAAGTTGATTGGCAATTAGGCTCAAACAAGCAGTGGAGCTTGCTTCTCCTGTCACAATAAGAGACTCAACAGAGAAGCGTTTCTGCCAGAGATTGAGATGGAGGGTATGTACCAGCTACCAAGCAAACTTATTCTATTGGCGAGGTACGAGCTCAGCTACCCACAAGGTATATGTTGAATATTCTGTTCTGTTTTACACCAAATTGGTGACTTTGACAGATGAAACTTTAATTTGGATGCCATTTGTGGCTTGTGAAGTTGAGCGACACAAACCGCGCACAGCCATGAGCTAGCGGTACCTCTGCAACGCAGCGCTTCATTATTATATCCTCACAATAGTTTTTCCGTGAATGTGTCGCAGCCTGTTCTGTGTGGAGGGATGACAGCGCTGTCTAGTGGACTCATTTAGTAACTGCAGCAGAGCTTAGAGAGGAGCCAAAGCATTTAGATACAGCAAAACTGTTCTGAATAAGGGCCCCAATGGATCCAGCTTTGTGTGTTATTTCATTTCTGGTTTTATGCAACCGGTTAATGCTACGGCTGTGTTGGTTTTCTTGTAAAACTGAGTATTATTGTTGTAGAGGTTCATTATATTCAGTTACACCAAAGACAAGTAAACACAACAAAAGATGGGAAAATGATGCACAGCCAAAATATTTACTTGCATTCAACCCCAATCACAAAATTTTGTGTAAAATTATATTTCAAATCATATTGGGTAACACAGAATTTTCTGGCACACGGCAATAGGGATGTATATTTGAGAACCTGAGCACTTTCATCATGTTCAACATTAAAAATGATTTTAGTTTCCTGCTGATGGCTCAGTGATGTGCACTGTTTTGACATTGGTGTTCCTAAATTGGGATTTTTTGGTAAAATTCATAAAACCAATAACGATCAAAAAGTTTCATCAGAGGTCATTGAAAAATGATCACCGCTGCACTGCTGATCAGATGTGAACTAAAACCCCCTTGCCTTCCTGTGACTACTCCTGTTAACCTTTAGCTGTGTGATAATGTTTGCTTTTTTACTCTCATTGGAAGGAAATACAAACTTATCACAACTTGTCAAGCTAACTCACTATTCACTCTAAAGGCTGGAATTTGCGTTAATAATGAAATACAGTATAAAAGGATCTGATAACTCCATCCTTAGCCTTGCTGTCCACACTTGGCTCAGGGGCATGAGTAGGGCCATGAGTGAGGCTTAAAGCCCAGAGTTAGCCTGAAAAAGACTGTGGAAAAGGTGGCTGGGCCGTTAGCCCCAAATTCTGACAGAACTGAATAGAGGAAAAGGGGCTATCTGGGTCAGAAGCACAGCTGTAGAACTGTCAGACTTGAGCAAGACATCTTATTCTCAGGTGTAAAGTGCTGCAGTTGGAGAGTGTAGCACAGACATCTTCCTCACAGCATTGTAGATCTTACAATCCTCATTATCACTCTTTATCAGTGATCACTATCAATATTGCATTTAAAATATGAATTGTTAAATATTAACACATCACGTATTTCTTTCAGACTCAGCAGCTGTGGTCTTACAGAGCAATCCTGTGAAATTGTGGCCTCAGCTCTCCAGTCATCAAACTCACCCATGAGAGAGCTGGACCTCAGCTACAATAACCTGGGAGATTCAGGAGTGAAGCTGCTCTGTGCTGGACTGAAGAGTCCAAACTGTAAACTACAGACACTGGGGTGAGTAGTGCTGTGTACTTTGTGACTTTTAGTAAATAGTGATTATGGCTCCATACAGAGAAACGTTAAACATCTTCTTCTCTCAATCAAACTTCTCCTCTCTCCAGCCTTCCTTCCTTTCTTCACATTGGTCCCATCCCTCTCTTCTTACTCCTCTATCACAGCAAAGTAAAGCAGAATCGGGTAATTCAGTGGTACAGTGCCACAGAATGAATTTATGCTGGATATATGACATTGACAGTGAGACTTTAATCATACTTCAAAATGTGGGTATTTATACAGACTATACTGAAGTATCAAAGGCTTTCCAGGTACTGGGAAAAATCACTCAATTCCAAAGAATTACTGAGCACTTTCCATCCAGCATATTATGAGAGTTTGAGGATAAGGAGACTGATACCTTTGGATGGTGAGCACATTGACCCAGAACCAATTGTGACAGAACTGAATAGAGGAAAAGGGGCTATTTGGGTCAGAAGCACAGCTGTATAACTGTCAGACTTGAGCAGGACATCTTATTCTCAGGTGTAAAGTGCTGCAGTTGGAGAGTGTAGCACAGACATCTTCCTCAGAGCATTGTAGAGCTTACAATCCTCATTATCACTCGTTATCAGTGAGCACTATCAATACTACATTTAAAATATGAAGTGTTTAATATTAACACATCACCTCTTTCTTTCAGACTCAGCAGCTGTGGTCTTACAGAGGAGTCCTGTGAAATTGTGGCCTCAGCTCTCCAGTCATCAAACTCACCTGTGAGAGAGCTGGACCTCAGCTACAATAACCTGGGAGATTCAGGAGTGGAGCTGCTCTGTGCTGGACTAAAGAATCCAGACTGTAAACTACAGACACTGGGGTGAGTAGTGCTGTGTACTTTGTGACTTTAGTAAATAGAGTTAGTGATTATGACTCCATACAGAGAAACCTTAAACAGCTCCTTCTCTCCATGTACTCCTCTCTCCCCAGCCTTTCTTCCTTTGTCCACATTGGTCCCATCCCTCTCTTCTTACTCCTCTATCACAGGAATTTACAGCAGGATTAACACCTATGTGTCTTAGGGTTGCCAGCCGTGTTGTTCCTGACCAGAATTATCTTGTGTTGAAGTTCAGTGTGAAAGTGGGATTATGTGTGTGTTCTATCCATAGACTAGTGTTGAGACAGCAACATGTATTTTATGGTTTTTTACCCTGCTCCCTTCTTTTATGGCCCCTTGCCATGCACCCAGACACGGCCTGAGAGGGACAAATGGACTCCACCCCCTTGTAAATACCCCTGAATCAGTGACCTAAGAGGCAACAGGCTTTTCAAGAATGGCAAGGAGCAGAGCTTTACTCAGAAACTAAAACAAAACACTTATGACAGCCAAAATGGATTTACATTTGGGGTTACCAGTTAAAAGCGGCATTGGGCGTGGTACGACCCTCTTTGTTGTTGGTAAGCCCTAAGATGCCCCCAAATGTAGAATCCTTTGATAAACATACCCAACCACAGGGGGCTATCACCTGTCTCTCTCCCTCTGGCTCCTTCCTCTTCTGGAGCATGTGTGTGTGTGTGTGTGTGTGTGTGCACGCTCGTGTGCCTGTGAGGGAACGAGCAAGCGAACTGGTTTACTTAAACTATCCTGGAGTTACTCGTTAGAACACCTGCAGAGCCTGCAGCATGTAGGTAGGAGATAGTTTGTCGGACGTGGCGTGCCCTTTTCTTGGTGATCGCATCAGCACTGAAGCTCTAATAATTTGCAGAGCTTTACATGGGGAGAGGGAGATTAGACCCTGATTAGATAGCTATTCTATCATTCCCTGATGAGTATCTTTGTGAATTTTCCCATTTCCTGAGCAATCAATAATTAATTTGAACAACATTCTCCAGGCTCATATTTCAAACCTTAGGCTACACATCATTTCAAGGTGCTATATTAGCATGACACGGGCTGTGTTTCCAACGTAAATGGTACAGTTAACACAATAACAAAAGAAATAACACAATAACGGGGAAAAAATGAATGTAATGAACAATGTAAATGAACAAACATGAATGTATACGATGAATGACTATTAACTATCATTTATACATTTATTATATTCCTGCACTGGTGACAGGTTGCTACATATAGAGCAGCCAGGGAGGCTGTGTGTCCTTCACCCAGTAAGACTGGTAATTGTCTCTCCACAGGGAGTGTTTCAAAATTTGGATATATTCTTTTACATTTTTCATAGAAGTATTTGTGAATTTTTGTGTAATTTGTGCAGTATAGGAGGAAGTGTAGCTCTGTCTCAGCCTCACCTGTCTCACAGTGATCACATATCCTCTCCTCTTTGGGGCGCCAGGTTTGCTTGTGTCTGCCTGTTTCAATGGCCAGGCTGTTATCACTTCGCCTGTATTTCTTCCAATGTTCAAAATAAGAATCTTTTGTTTGATTTATTCATCGGCTGATTTTAATTGAAGCAGTGCTGGTCTGAAACATGTCATAGTTAGTATTGTTAGTTGTTATTTGGTTTGTTAGTTTCATGGCCAGCTGACTGAAAGGACTTCTATTGGGGCTTAGCTCTTGGGATAGGAAGGCCTTATATTGGAGAGAATTTGGTTCGCTTGTTTTTAGATGAATCCAGAATCTTAATGCTCTTTTCTGAATGTTAATCATCAAAGGGTAAGATCGTACAGCTTACTGGGCTGTGTCTGTATGTTGTGTGGCTCATTTGTTCTGTTTATATATACAATGATTTGACTGTGGTCTGATAGGGAGGTTTGTTACCTGACAGTGGATGCATTTATGGAGGAGGGGTCCACATCTGTAATGGCATAATCTACCACACTTTTCCCAACAGCTGAGCTGTAAGTAACCTTCCAAAGGAGTCCCCTCTGATCCTACAATGAATGATATACAGACCCAAGGTTTGACAGAGATACACTACCTGTCATCCATTTTTATGAATTACATTGTCGTGGCTGTTTGTGGTTTTTATGATTGGAGTGTGGTACATAGGAGATTGGCCAAAGATGTGTTTGTTTCCTTCAGTGGTGAGGAAGTCAGGGAGAGTACCTGTCCTGGTGTTTAGGTCTCCACAAAGCAGCACACTTCCCTGGGC
>JAFBMS010000059.1:2695000-2736838 GCA_019788955.1 Albula glossodonta | reverse complement strand
TGATTCGCCTGTGTGCTTTCATTATGATACCAGTTTGCAGTCGTTGCTGACAGACTTCTCCAGCATAATGAGAATAAAGTGCATTTATCATCAAAAGAGCACAACAATATGACTGTTTTAGAAGAAGGGGCATAAAACTGTCTGATGATTAGAGCGATACGCCGTATTGTCTCAGCCCTGTTATGATACGATATTGAAGAAAACAAGACTAGGTTTAAAAAAAGACCAGCAGACTTCACTGTCTGTGAAAATAAGCCAAGTAGAGCAGCAAAAACATTTGATCGTGCTAGAGTTACGTGAGGCAGAAAGAAGTGCGGCGAAGGAGACCTTGATTCTGTACCCTTTTCTACGGTGCGGGCCTGCGTGTGGAAAAGCTTATTAAAACCCTAATAGTAGCTATCAAAGGGTATTGATTATCTTTCCTGCCCTGTTTGGGTGACAAAGTGAGCGCTAATGACGGACTTGTGCAGCAGGGCTCTAAGGACACATTTCCTGGAGGATTAAGGCTTCCCAGCAGACACCAGTGCAGTGTGAGGTCCTTATACCTACTGAGCACGCTCCATATACCTGCAGGCCCATAAACCCCCACCTCAGAGGGTTGGATTCTCTGTCTAGCTCAGGGGCTTACACATACACATATGTGCTCAAGCGTGTACACACACTCACACACACACACACACACACACACACACACACACACAGACACAAGCATTCATGCATGCAACTTCACAGACAGATACAATCCAAAATCTGCACATACACACACACACACACACGCACAGACATCCATGCAAACACACTTTCTCATTAATACAACCAGCATACATACACATGCATTAGAGCACATACACATATATTTATACACATTTACTTACAGTCACATACTTACCCACATATACACAGAAAAACGCACATAAATGCACACACATGAACTCCTCCACAGACACATGCGTATACACACAACCAACTGATGACTTGTATACATGCACTATAGACAGACAAATGCATACACATACACACACACACACACACACACACACACACACTCCCTCGGCCTGTCCGGACTCTCTGGGGGCAGTTCTTTGGCCCCTCAGGCTGATGGCTCGGGGCCGTTGCCCTAAATGTCAGGCTTCCGCATGGTAAGTTATCATCCAGCAACCGTTATGCACTCGTGAAGAATTTAGAAAAAAAAAAAAAGAACCCCATCCCACCGCTTCCTTCAGTTTCCACTTTCTTTCAAATGAGCAAATTCTTCACTCTGTGCCCTGAGTTTCTCTTTGACAATCTCTTTATGTTTTCACTTAATTATTCATTTATCATTATTCTCTCCAGCCTTCATGTTCTTCTACAAGGAACAAGGATATGTAATAAACAACTGGCTTGGAAAAAAAAAATAAAGACGTAATTGGAGGAATAGAGAGAAATGCCATGCTAGCATTACTGAAGGTGTGTACTCTAGAACATGAATCACGCTGAATGGGTGGGGGGGGCGGGGGTGCGAGCATTAAAAGCTGAATATGGAATGAAGTTTTCCCCCAGTTTGAGTGCATTTTACTTGGTGCGATTTCTTATCTCAGTTAGAAGCCACAGAAAGGCTTTATTGCAGGAGGAATGAGGAAATGGGGAACAGAAAAGCATGCTATACATAAAGCATGATCACAACCAAATTAATGGATGTCTCTTCAAATATTCATATCATAAACCTCCAGATTTGGTGCATGGAAATTCACAATTGCCAGAGCAGTGTGTGTCTGCCTTGTCCATCTGCATAAAAACATACATTTACTGATATCTTCTTATTTTCAAGCCTATACTTGAAACTGGCCATTCTGGGGTACTGAACATATTATCACAATATATTTTACCATTGAAAATTGAAATATCTCCTGGAATTTAATGCAAAAAGCTTTTTTGTATGAAATATATTATTTCAATTTTGTATTTCCATTTTTAAACCATATCATGTGCTTGGTATAATATGAAAATATATTATCATTATATCATTATGACAACGGTCATTAGAAATGACAGAAAGCTAAATTGGCAAACTTAGTCATCTCATGATCCAAAACTTCTGTTTCTTGCTGGGGTCATCACCTCAATTAGCTTTATTTCACCAGAGCTCTGTTCTGCTCTCTTTTTACATTCACGCTCTTATCTACTTATCAATTTATACAGCTGAATATTTACTGGGGCAATTCATTGTGCTAAAGCAATGCCCTACCCGGGAATCGAACTAGCAACCCTTGTTCTCTATAGTTGCAGTGCTTACCTCTCTCTGGTATTCTGTATATGAGATCTCAGAGATCTTATCCTGATGCCAGGATTCTGTATATGTGATATGAAAGGAGGGGTTTTGTGTGGTATTACGTCAGCAAACAATAAACCCTAATTATATGGTTCTCAATTTTGTATTCCTCATATCACAGAGATTGGGAAGGTCCGTTTGCTTTGACCCTAACTACAGGACCTCTTGTATGTTTAAGACTAGAATAATAGACACAAAAATAAATTTTTATCTAATATCAAACGACTTTAGAAGGAATATAACTAAACTCAAATGATCATAATCATCTTATTTTTCTGTTATTGTTGAATATCCTAAGCCATAGGGCTTACCATTTAATTCAACAGGCATTTTTCCTTAATTCTTAGTAATGGATAAATACAAAAAAGTGTTACTTTCTCTCTCACAAGCACAGTTTAGTGAGTTCAGTTCCCAGAATTAATAAAAAAATATCTTTTGAAAGAATAACAATGGCGTTTATTTGTCAACCGATGCCAAGGAAACGTGTTTGAATGTATGCATTAGTTCGCTTGGCAATAAGAACCTTCCAGAGTTTTCCAGGGTTTTATTTAACTGCAGCATTAAAGATGGTATATTTTAGTCTCTCAAAATAAAGCTGTCTGGACAGGAATCTTGTTTAAATCAATCAAAATCAATCCAAATGGGGAAAGGAACTTTGTTTATGTAATCAACAGATCATTACTTTGAAATTTAAGTTAGTAACCCAACTGGACCTGAACACTGTAAACCAATTTTCGTTTTCGTATCGAAAGATTTTTGTTTTAGAACTACTTTTATGAAGTATATATTTTTTGTCCTTAAATGAAATGAACTGAAATAAACTATTTGCCATGCCCAGCCAGATCACGTTCACTCACAGACAGTAATTGTGCCTCTGCAGAAGGGCACAACCATTTGGTAGCTCTTATGATACTTTGTGATTGGTCCTTAGACAGTGACTAAACACAAACTAGCGGGACTGAGAAGTTCCCAAAGCATTTTTGGGGAAGTTTTCACTTTGAAAATTGTGCTTTGCAGAAAAATGGAACCATGTAAGGTCCCACTCCAGTGAGAAGTATTTGGTGTCCTTTTGGTACAACCTAGCTAAATTAACACTTTTGTTTTGTTGAGTGCGTGAAAGGTTCTAAACAGCACAAGAAGAGGGTTCTGATAATGATTCTGATAATCTCATGGCAACCTTTTCTGGGAGTAAATGGAACGACTGATGAACCAAAAAATCAGCTGTGGAAGAACCAAACGGTTCATTAATGGTTTTATGTAGCGCCACAAAAAGATTTCACTGTGATCATGAGCAAAATGTAGTTTTGTGCCTACCTCAAATCATCAACTGATGTCTAACCCATCACCCTCTCCTTCAGGGATAACTGACCACTGTACATGAAACCCCCTCCCCACCTCCACGCCCACCTGTCCCTGGTAGAATTAATGGCTGACAAATTAATGGCACACACACATACAAATATGCATAAATTCATGGACATGCATTCGTTCAATTACATATTCTCTCCCAGACACCAGCATCATTGTATAGATTTTGTTCTATCCCTGTCTATTTTGTTTTTACCCATAGTTTTAAATGTAATTAATGAGATATGGTGGCAGCTGGGAAGGTTAGAAAGACAATAAGTGAGAATGTATGTAGGGTGATACAACAACAATCACATACAATCACAACGAGCATGACAGCAAATTAATGTCATTAAATCCTCCCAGATTTTCTTTTAAAAATAATCAAACATGTCAAATGAAGTCAACAGGCAAGGATCAAGGTTTCTTTTTAGACCAGTTGATTCTTGGGTACATATGCATGTCATTGTAAAATGATATCCAACCATATTGTCAGGCAGTATGTCCGACTGTATAACATATAGGTAAGAGCGGAGATACTAAAGTCATACTTTACTGTTGGTTATAATAAGGTATTCATGATATTATCAGTGGACTGTGAATGCACATATAATGTTTGATATGTACATGTTTTAATAAGAATATTGCACTGCATTTTATCATAAATTCTTCTGCCTACAACTGAACAAAGATGGGGACCGATTTTATGGCTCAGTCCAACAGCCACAATGGATTTATGGCTAAATAGCCAACTAGCTAATTAACTTATGCAACAAAGTATTGCATTTTGTCACAATTTACAACTGTTTTTCTTTTGAGTTGATGCACAGCAAGAACATAAATATTCATCAAATTCTCCTGCTTCGCTATAGCTATCAATAAAAGTACCGTGAAAAGAAAATGTGACATGTGAAATCAATCGATCAATAAATCTCATTTCAAAAGGACAGTCACAGGGCTGACGACAGAGTCCATTGCATATGAGTGAGGAGAGAGAGCCATTTATGTATGCATTTTCAAAACATAAAACCCATATTGTAATTAGCTGGTTGAAGTTAATTGAAGATTGTTTATCCTGATATGTTTTGTTCAAATTTTGACCAATGTGATAAAGTATTAAATGTTATATTTGTTACACAAATCCCATAAAATTACAGCAGCGCTAAAAAATAAACATTCCCCCATCACCAAGCCCTTGAAGTTCTTAACTCTGCCGGAATCCCTTTGAGTACTGCAAACATTACATTAAAATTCTAACGCCGTGACACAGTAGTGTGGTTCAAAGCGGCACGCTGCTAACGGAGGCTAATGCGCGGTGCAGTAATGGATTGTAGCAAATCTGTGTCATAGATGGTAAGCCAGAGCTGAACCTGTTTCTGAAAAAGTTGGATAACCAAATGGCACTTCTATTAGCCACATGCTCGATATCCAGCAGCGTCTCGCCTTACGTAAACGTAAGTCCCAATAAACAGCTCTGAAAGGGCTTTTATCATAAAACATATTAAAAATTACTGTTATGGAGGGCCTGTGTTTCAAATGGTCAATTCTACGCATAAGCCTCACTCAATAACAGACATCTATGAAATGGGCTCACATTCAGAACTTAGCATTAGAAATGCACAACCATTCATTTCTGACATGTATTATATATGATATGGGATTTTTCAGTCTAATGAACACATTTCACTTACTAATGCTGTACTCTAGGGCTGTTACAGTAAGGCAAACACTCATGAAATATTAACCATTGTTTGTTTATATATTATATATTCAAGAAAATGCTTCAGTTTCATCTATGTGTTGAGGTTCCTATGGTTCAGAGAAAATTTCGTGAAAAATTTGGGTACAATGGGTTGACTACATTTTTAAAAGTAGTCTTAAAAATCGGTCATTTTTCATGCATGAGTAAGGCACACTTATTTTAAATGTTTCATATTACACTTGGGTCTTTGGGGTGATAATGAAAAGGGAACAAAAGTGAAAACAGGACTTGTTTTACAAGAGCCCTCATGACCAGATTTTAGTTCCATTAAAAAGTCAATAGATTTTAGGAAAATATGCTCTTTTTTCACCATTCTGCTGTAAGACATTTGGCTTGAGTGATGTAACAATTTGAGTGAACTCCTGACAAGATCAATGGCTGTAAATTATTTAATGGTGGCTCTACTTTTGTAGAATTATTTAAAGTACCGTAATTGCAGTTCAGTTTCCCAAGCCTCATCACAGACTTGGGATTTCTACTGGGAACGATCATGATCACTGAGCAGTGTAGGGTTACAGCTTCGGTATAAAAATATCTTCTTAATGACTGGCAAATTTATGAAATAGCGCTGACCTGAATCTTGACCAAATAGAAGACAATGTTTTTTCAAAGGAGAAAGAAAACCCACCAAATTGTCCCTACATTGCACTTTCACATGTTGCCCTCTTGCGGGCCTCGGATGTTAGAATGAAACAAATATGGGATGCCTGCGCACAGTTCTGCCTGTTACTTAATGTGTTTTTGAGTTCTCCCACTCTCTGCACCGCAGGCTATGACACATTAGATGTTTATCTTCTCACCAGAGAGGACAGACAAAAACATATTCAATTGAATATCAAGCACCAGGGTTGAAAATAAACGTAAAATATTCCTAACACTAATCTGTTTTCCCGGGTCAGACTTTCCCCCTGGTGTAACAAAAACAAAAGTTTGAAAGCCATACTGGTATTCTCTCAAGGGGAAAATCAGCAGAAATATAAAAACAGACACACAAAGTCAAATCATGGGGCAGGCTTCTATTCTGTATTTGCTCCATATTCTATTCAACTGTATCCAAGTAACGGTTTTGAAAAATTAGTCCCCAGCATTGGGAGGGACGATAATGCAAAAGTTTGCGTTATTTCACGTATGCTTAGACACACACATTTTTTATGTGAAAAAATTAAGGAATATATAGACATAGTTGACAAAAAGTCCATATGCGTCTTGCAAAAAGAAAATCTTAAGAAAATGTAACAAACAAGTCATGAACTGTATTTTTAATGGTATGGCGAGGAATGAAGTCATGACTTTGATTAGCGAAGTTGGTAGCACTGCTAAAACTCATGACTTTAGCTTCACATATTGGTAAGATGATTATATATTTACATAATTCAGGTGTATATGCCTGGGAATGGGCAGCCCTCACCATTTGATTGAATACAGACAATTAATTATCTATCGTTTGTATGTAGTTCAAATAGATCCTTAAAACACTGCTCAATCATATGTTCAGGTACAGAAAAGCAGTTCATTACAAGAGAAGATAACTAGTACCACTTTAGTGTTTTTACTGCTTGACATAAACATTGTCAGGGTGCTGAAAACTTGAAAGACATCTGTATCACACTAGAGGGCATTTTCCCATGTTCTGTGCTCGTGCTCTGGTAATTACAGTCTGGTCTTTGGTTGTCTTCTTTTCATTATCCATGTGTCATTCTGAAAAATCATGCTTTCCTTTGACTTTTCGTCACTTTTATCATCTTAATCATTTGCTTAATCAAATAAATCGATGACAGGCGATTTTGCCATCTGGCTGGTTTCCTATTTTGACACTTCTTTGCAAAATGTCAGCCATTTTTTTTACCCATGCTTTTGTGGGAAAATCTGTATGACTCAATGTGATGGAAAACCCACCATGCAATGCTAAAGCTTACTGCTGTTTGATATCGAAGCAATAAAAAAACACACCAGTGAGTAGGAAAGATGAGGAGTTTGATGAGAAACAAAATGGTCTGGGCACAAAGTCATGCAAATCTTAATTTATTTTTTCACAAACATTTTGGTGCATAAAGTAATAACCTATATGAAATGAGTATATGAAGAATGTAAAGAAGAAAAACAACACTTTTTTTGTTAGGTCAAATGTTAGTTGTGACTGCTGACTGAAATCTAGGCCACTGTAGCAAAAGGCACATTCCAAAACCTCTGCATACTTTCACACGTCCTACTCAGGTCCTCATAAGTGCTTCGTTCTGTGTGAAAGTATTGTACATTTACATGAAGCTCAGATTTTCACTAGTTCTATGGTGTAATAAAACAGTAATGGAACTGGCTTTGTCACTCATAGGCTGCAGGTTCAAATCTCAGATGGGGTACTGCTGTTGTATCCTCAAGCAAATCTGCTTAACCTGAATTTCATAAATAAATATTGAGCTTTATAAAATATTTTTTCCGTTGTATAAAAAAATTATGAGATACCATAATCTGGATGTTACCTGACCTTTTGCTCCAGCTGTGTGGTTCACTACCTCCACAGTGGATAAAACCATAGCTGGTAAACTAAATTGTTCACAATACTGAGGCATAGGTCAGAAGTGTTGCCTTTTGAGAATATGTAAAGACAACATTAAAGATGTGCTTATCCACAGCATAGCATGTATGACCCTTTCAATGGCCCTGAAGGCGTACTACTGAAACTACATCCCCAGTGATTCTCTTGACTCTGTCCCTAGCCGCTTTTGTGTAGTAGTATGGTATGGACTGCTAATCAGGGTGTCAATGAGCTCATTAAGCTGGGAGAGGTGAGAGGGTTCCCTCCAGGCCTGACATGACCTCTTGAGCCAAAGGGTTGTTTAACCCTATTTCAGGGTCCTCTGAAGATCAGATCCCTAGGTAGAGGCTTTAATAAACAGAGGATAGCCCTTTATATAGTCAGTTGTTCCATTAAAAGGGATAGGAGTCTTTGTGCTGGAGAGAACCAGCAGTTACCTTGTTATTTAGCTCAAGTGGTATTTGAAAACCTGGGATGTAAATTCAGATCAAAACACTGCAGTCCATTTGTATCTGCCTTTTGTATCATGCGGGGAAACGTCTTCAAAGCATTTTTTTAAATTTTTTATTAGGGAAAATTATTTTCAAATGCAAGAGAATCCACAGAGCTGCACAGTTATAGAGAGACAGGCCATGTTGGGCAACACAATAGAGCCATGCATCTCTCCTGCGTTGATGACTCTCTGAATGTTCTCCAAGGGTCAGACCTGGGGGCCATGCTTTTCAGCAGCAAGCATTTACACTGAGAAGGGCAGAAAGACATAACCCCCCTGGAACTCACAGAACAAAACCAAGACACGCAGATTGTTTTTGCATGTCAGCTTTGTTGACTTTTCAAAAAACATTTTAAAAAATTCCCATTGGGGTTGTTGACTTTAAATGCCTAACTTTCGCCATTATCTTTGAATTGAATGAGAGGTCCATTAGTCTGTCTTCTCCCAGCGGCTGTGCCAGTTTCAAAAAGGCGTGTGTAGGCGATTAAGCCTCGCCCCAGAAGTGCCACGATTCCAAGGTTTGTTTTGATTTCTGCCAAATGAATTAATGGATACTGCTGGAACTCTCCAGGTTTCAACCTCAATCGTGTGGCCCTTCGGCTATATTGTACACATCCAGTCTACACCACCTTTACATGTCCGATTATTAAGTCTAAGAATATGAAAAAAATATAGACATGTTCCTGTTCAATAAAGGATTATTTTGCCATTTTTTTTATTTTTCCTCGGAGGCATCTTTCTTAGACATGTTCACACATTCGATGCTGTCGTTTCCTGTCGGCCCCGATTCTTTCCAGACTGCTGTCAAAATGAGCTCATTTCCTAGGGAGCGCACCGTGGTCGTTTGGACGTGTCAGTCTCTCTGACACAAAGACAGCTACGCGCCGCATTTCGGGAGGGAAAAAAATATATGGTGAAGTGCGCCGATCCCTGGTGGGCGGTGCTGGACCGGACTGATACTGAGAGCCTGACTGATCCTGGCTGAAACACACCCTCAAAGGAAATGTTTAAGATTTCCTAATAGCTCTGTTGACAGAGGATCGACACATGGTGCTAAGGCAAAGAACACACACACAGAATTGCACACACACACACACATACACACACTTACTTAGCTAACCAGAACACAGACCTCATATAAAGGGGTTTTCAGCTACATGGAAGGGCTCATGGTTAAAAAGTATCACGGGTTATTTATGTGGTGACTTAACGGTCCAGACATTAAATTGTGTATTTGCTCTGGTTGATCAACTTTGATGTAAACTACTGGCATCCAAAAAGCAATTAAAAGTCCCTGAATCCTTCTTTTAAATCAGAGTCCAGTATGTATGCAATAACAAGCAGCTGTGAATAGCTCTGTTTGTTTTACTAAACTTTTACTGGCATTGTGCATTGCAGTTTTCCCAAAATAAATCTGGCACAGTCATGCTTAAAAAGCTGCTTTACTTCACAAGTGGCTCACTGGCTGATGTGGATTCCTTTTTGTTCCAAACGTCAAGAGAAAGCATAAAGGCTACATATAAGGATAGACATATATGGGGCTACAGTTATTGATGAATAAAACCAGTGTTTGATTGGACAAAGCATTCATTTATCATATTTACATTATCTGATGCTGTGCGTTCTTCTTCTAAAGCCCTACTGGTATTTGCTCATAAAATGATAAAGATACAGAGGAACACTAATGTGTAGGTGACAGTCGTAGACTTGTAGTCACCTTTAGTCAATATCCCCGTCAGCTCCCAGTTTGAATGTTCCCTTCTATGTTCCCCCTTACTGCTTGTTTATACTGAGATACCCAGTGACACCTCCTGTCCAGTGGACATGATTGGTTCCCAAAAGAGGCGTTAATGTGGTCAGCAGGGTCTGAAAGGGTCCATGTGACATGACATACGGTAGGGGTCCATGTGACATGACAGGTGGTAGGGGACAATTGTCTTTACAGCCCCTTATTTTTAGAAGGGGACTGTCCATCAAAGAGACCTTTACCTGTACCTGTACTTCTCCCCTTACCTGTACCTGTACTTCTCCCCTTACCTGTACCTGTACTTCTACCCTTACCTGTACCTGTACTTCTCCCTTTACCCTTACCTGTACTTCTCCCCTTACCTGTACCTGTACTTCTACCCTTACCTGTACCTGTACTTCTCCCTTTACCTGTACCTGTACTTCTCCCCTTACCTGTACCTGTACTTCTCCCTTTACCTGTACCTGTACTTCTACCCTTATCTGTACCTGTACTTCTCCCTTTACCTGTACCTGTATGTGGAGTAGCGGTTGAAAACAAGGCACCCCCCTTACATTTTTGTTCATTGTTTATGCGTTTATTTGTTCGTTTACATTTATAGGGTTACAGTCGGTCAGTGGATAAAACTACGGTAAAGTTGTGGATTGGTATGTGCCAACTTGGTTGTGATGAATCAGAGCATTGTGACGTTGCCACGTTTCACCAGCAGAGAGAGGTTGTACGTAGTGGTGAAGCAGAGAGAAAGAATGGTGGAATGGCTATTGGTGTGTGGTTGTGAAGCTGGAAAATAAAGCGGCAAGCTCGGCCAAAACCCAAAGAATACCCGTCTCCGTTAAGTGTGTTACAAAAATTGGTGGCAGCGGTGGGATCAGCTGTGCTTCTGAGAGAGTGATTGCAGAAATTACGGCGCAATGGAGCTGGAAAGACTGCAGGATGAGTTGAGTGAGTACCTGGTGCAGCTACGGTGTGAGCAGCTACAAGAAGTGTGTTTTCATGCTAAAATCGCTACTGAAAAAGGGTCGAAGAAGCACACGCTGATTAGATTAATAAGCGAAACAGCTGATAAAGCTATAGACGAGGAAGAAGAGGAGGTAGTATCTGCGTTTCTGGTCCGGTTGATAACAATCGCTAAAGAAGTAAAAGAAAGAGATTTACAATCACATAGGACCGATGAAGACGGTGCTAGTGAGGACGCCGCCGCATTAGCTAGTCTTCAGGAACAATATGCAGCACTGCAGCTGAGTTTTCAAGCTTCTACAAAGAAACTTGAAGAGGAAATGACAAAATTAACCAATAAAGTAACCACACAACAACCTAGCAATGTGTTCTTGCATCAACAAGCTAGCCCAATAGCCACGCAGCCACCGGAAGTGACCATTAGAAAGGAATTTAAGATTAATGGTCAAATTGGGGAAAGGGGTCAGAAAGATAAATTGTCATATTCTAACTTGATCCACCAGATTGACATGGGAGTAAAGAAAAAACACAGTGAGGCAGAAATTATTGAAGCAGTGGTTAGGGCCATAAGCCCAGGCCTCAACTTGCGTGATATGTTGGAAATTAAATCTGACCTCACTCTTGCCCAACTGCGCACCATTTTAAAGGGCCATTATAAAGAAGATAGTCCCACTGATCTGTACCATCGCCTGATAAACATCACTCAAGACAGCAATGAGTCACCCCAGAACTTCCTTTTCCGCGCCATAGAGCTGAAGGAGAGACTCTTGGTTGCATCAAGAGAACCTGGTGCAGAAGAACAGTATAGCCGTGAATTAGTGCAAAAGAAGTTCCTTAGAGCTGTGGGGACAGGACTCATTAGTGACAATGTAAAATACCAGCTCAAAACCTACCTGGATGATGTAACCGTCACTGATGATGTGTTGATAGCAAAGACAAATGAGGCAGCTAGTCTTGAGTGGGAAAGACAACAGAAATTTAAGAAGAACAGTAAAGGCATAAAAGTGAGAGAAATCAGAACTGAAGCACTGGCAAATCCAGAGGCCACAGTGGGAGCAGTTGGTGGTCAAGAACGGTCTTCTCCCGCATTCACAAAAGGTAAAGCAGTCAAAACACAACCACCAGTGACTCATGCAGATTCCGAGCTCCTTGACATCATCAAACAGTTGAAAGGAGAGGTGGAAGAAATCAAAAGGGTCATGCATGAGTCCCCTAGATCATCTCCGCAACAGCGAGCAAGCGGGAGACGTTCCTGCAGGACCTGCCAAGACAACAACAAAGAAGAACAATGTAACCATTGCTTTAAATGTGGACAGAGTGGTCATCTGTCTCGTGGATGTAGGACAGGAAGGAGAAGTGCTGACAAGCCAGGACAGGTAGACATGTCATCTAGCACTGTGACCGCCATCCCAACGCCGCCTGTTGGAAAAGACAGTCAGAATGAACAGTTTAGGGACATGCACAAGCTAGTCACTGAAAGCATTCAACACCTAGAAGCAAAAATGGAAGCTAACACACGGAACATCACCCTACAAAAGAATGAAGCAGTTGGTGTCAATCTCATTTCCCCAAAACAAAGAGCACAGTTACTCAGCCTAGTTGGGAGAAAGTACATCATCACTTGCCTGATAGATGGGGTTGAGACCAAGGCCTTGTGGGATACTGGGTCACAAGTGTGTCTCATGAATGAGAAATGGAGACGACAGCAAATTCCACATGTTGCAGTAAGGGACTTAGCTGAGCTGGTGGACCCAGATCTCTTAAATGCACGGGCAGTGAATCAGACACCAATTCCTTTTTCTGGATGGGTTGAGATCACGTTCAAGTTACCATCAGAGAATGCCAAACAGCTGGAACTTCTAGTGCCAGTTTTGGTTTCAGATGAAGATGGGGTGGCAGAGCAGCCAATCATTGGGTATAACGTGATCGAGTGTGTATTAGCAACAGGCATAGAACCCCCTTGTGTTGTCACAGATGCAGTCAGTGCAGCATTCTCCTTTGACTGTAAAAAAACTGAGGTATTTCTGAAAGTAATGAGAAGTGGGGACGATGGGCTTGGTGAAAGCACTGTAAAAGTGGGTAGAGAGATCACATCTATTCCAGCAGGTCAGACAAGAACAGTGAAGTGTAGTGTTAGAGCAGGCACACTCCCAGAGCAACAAGATGCTTCATTTGAACCCTGTCCACCTGCTCTGCTGCCAGAGGGGTTGAAAATCGAAGAAGGGGTAGTGCGTCTGCAGAGGGGGAGCTGGTCACGTGTCACTATTCCAGTCACAAACAGCACCACTCATGACATCCTGTTACCCCCAAGAACCACACTGGGACAGACGCAGTGGGTTAAAACCATCTATCCTGCAGAGACCAAGCCAGTGGAAGTCCATCAGACAGAGGCACAGACCCCAAGAGCTGCAACTAAAATGGGAAATGGGGAGAAGATACAAAGACACGAAACAAAGGATGAGAGTGAGAACAAGTGGGACCCTCCAGTTCCCCTCAGTCACCTTCCTCTGGAACAACAGCAGCAAGTCAAACAGCTTCTAAAAGAGGAATGTGGAGCTTTTGCTCAGGATGAACATGATGTGGGCACCATCCCCTCACTGCAGCTCAAGATTCGACTTAGTGACCCCACACCTGTGAGACGCACATATATATCAGTACCTAAGCCTCTACACAAAGAAGTTAAAGAGTACTTAGAGGACTTGTTAAACAGAGGCTGGATAACAAAGTCTAAGTCTCCCTACTCCAGTCCCATCGTTTGTGTGCGGAAAAGGGATGGAAGTCTCCGTCTGTGTATCGACTATAGAGAGTTAAATAAAAAGTCCATCCCTGACCGGCATCCAATACCCCGCATACAAGATATGCTCAACAGTTTAAAAGGAAGTTCTTGGTTTTCAGTCCTGGACCAAGGAAAAGCCTATCACCAGGGCTTTCTGGAAGAATCAAGCCGTCCTCTCACTGCATTTATCACGCCCTGGGGTCTGTATGAGTGGGTGAGAATCCCTTTTGGGTTATCATCCGCGCCAGCAGAGTTCCAGAGGTCAATGGAGGAATGCTTGACGAGCCTCAGGGATGAAGTATGTTTGCCTTACCTGGACGACAACTTAGTCCACTCTCAGACGTTTGAAGACCACTTGAATGATTTGAAGAGTGTGCTGCGCTGTTACCAACGCCATGGAGTCAAGCTGACTCCCAGAAAGTGTGAAATCTTTAAAAACCAAGTGAGATTTCTGGGGAGGCTGGTCACCAGAGATGGTCACACTATGGATCCGGCAGATATTGCTCCAGTACAAGCCCTGAAGCAGCGGACACCGACCACAGTAGGGGAGTTGAGGAAGCTACTGGGGTTTATATCATATTATCGCAGTTACATTCCAAACTTCTCACGCATTGCAAAGCCTCTCTATGATCTTCTCTCCTCAGGGAAACCAGTCAGGGAGAAGCACAGACAAACCAGACGTGGCAGGAAGAAACAACCAGGTGGAGGCCAGTTGCCATCATCTCACCTAATTACATGGTCAGCGGAACATCAAGAGGTACTCTGCCAGCTAATTGACTTTCTCTCTCAGCCACCAGTGTTAGGGTATCCTGACTATGAGCAACCATTCACCTTACATTGTGACGCCTCACAAGAGGGGCTCGGAGCGGTGCTTTACCAGCGGCAGCAGGGAAAATTAGTAGTGATTGCGTATGGATCCAGGACTTTGACAGCCCCAGAGAAAAATTACCACCTTCATTCGGGAAAGCTGGAATTCCTAGCTATGAAGTGGGCTATATGTGAGAGGTTCAGGGATTATCTCTTTTATTCACCACCATTCACAGTTTATACAGATAACAATCCCCTCACGTATGTGCTCACCACAGCCAAGCTGAACGCAACCACCCACAGATGGGTAGCTGAACTCGCTGATTTCCAGTTCTCCATCAAGTACCGCCCTGGCAGAGTTAATGGGGATGCTGATGGCCTCTCGCGCATGCCTGGGGGCATGGAGCGGTACATGTCGTCATGCACTCAAGTTGTACTGCCTGAAGTGATGAACAGTGTAAGTCAGGCTGTGACTGTTTCACAAGAGAGTGACCCATGGCTCTGTCCAGTGACCATTTCCACTGCCCTAGAAGAGGAAAGCAATGAGGTGACATCAGTGAGGGAGATCCCTAAAACCGTGCTGAGAGAGGCTCAAAAAGAGGATCCGGTAATTGGAGTGGTATTCAAAGGTGTGACATCAAAGCAGTGGCCAAAGTATGGAAGATGCCCTCTAACAAAATAGCAGCTCTGGTAAGGGAGAGACAAAAACTGCACCTTGGTGATGATGGACTACTGTACAGGAAGACAGCCAGCCGTTCACAACTGCTTCTGCCTCAAAAGTACCATCAGCTGGTTTACAGAGAACTCCATGAAGATATGGGCCATCTTGGAGTAGAGCGAGTGGTAAACCTCATCAGAGACCGCTTTTACTGGCCTCACATGCAAAAGGATGTTGAGCATTACATCACACGAGTCTGCAGATGTCTGAAGAACAAGCGTCCTAACCGACCAACCAGAGCTCCACTCACAAATATCATCACAACATATCCTTTCGAGTTAGTTTCTATTGATTTCTTGCACCTAGAGAAATGTAAGGGAGGATATGAATATATCCTGGTTGTGATGGATCATTTTACAAGGTTTGCCCAGGCTTATCCCTGCCGCAACAAAGCAGCTAAAACAGCTGCAGAGAAGATATATGGAGATTTTGTACTAAGGTTTGGGTTTCCCACAAGACTCCATCATGACCAAGGCAAAGAATTTGAAAACAAGCTGTTTGCTAAACTAGAGGAATTCAGTGGAGTGAAGGGGTCCAGGACTACGCCATACCACCCGCAGGGGAATGGCCAGGTGGAAAGGTTCAATAGGACACTTTTGGCCATGCTCAGGAACCTGCCAGAGACAGCTAAAGCTGATTGGAAGTCCTCACTGGCAAAAGTGGTCCATGCCTATAATTGCACGCGCAGCGAGGCTACTGGCTATGCACCCTACTTTCTCCTGTTCGGTCGCAACCCCAGACTTCCTATTGACCTCATGTTTGGCCTCACAGCAAAAGACCAGAGCTCATCCCACAGAGACTATGCTGAGAAATGGAGGACGAGAATGACTGAAGCATACAAGCTGGCATCCAAATCAGCCTGTAAAGAGGGAAGGAGAGGAAAAGCACTTTATGACAGGAAAGTAAATGGTGCTGAGTTGTCACCGGGATGCAGAGTGTTGGTCCGGAACCTGAATGAAAAAGGGGGTCCAGGGAAATTGAGATCATTCTGGGAGGATAGAGTATATGTTGTTACACAGAGGAAGCACCCAGACAGTCCAGTATATGAACTCAGACCAGAAAATGGAAGGGGACGTGTGAGAGTCATGCACAGGAATCTGATGTTACCATGTGACTTCCTCCCTGTTGAAAAAGTGGACTCACCTGCTACACCTGGAAAAAAGAGGCAGATAAAAAACAAACAGAGGTATGAAGAGAAGGAATACAGCTCAGGAGATGAGGATGAGGATAGCTGGCGATCTATCATTGGACTGAAACAGGGATCTAATAGACAAGTGGAAAGTACGCTAAGGGCAGAGGCGCACGAGTTCCACCCAGGCAGAGGAAAAGACGTGTTGGATGATCATCACGAAGAGGACAGCATGACACAACAGACGGAACCGGAGGAAGAAGTAATTGGGACACAAGAACAAGATGTTGAGACGTCAAACACTCAGAGGGAAGAGCAGTCTTCTGGATCAGTATCCAGTGATGAAGAAGAAGATCCTGATCATCCTCCTGCGCCACAGAGAAAGTATCCTTGCAGAGCGAGAAAACCAAAAATGGTGTTTACTTACCATAGGTTAGGACAGCCCACCATATCGTATGATTGAGTAGAGAACAGATTTGTAAAGAAGTTTGAATGTGTTGTAGTATGTTATTTAGGAGTTGATATGAATAGTGTTATACAGGTTATCTAAATAGACACAAGCACTTATTGGTTAAAATGTTAGACAGTGAGGTGACCTTAGAAACTGTGCCATATGTTGATGTAGACAGGAGGTTATTGCTATGTAAAGTACCTTACTCTCAGGAAAGATGCAGATACCCGCGTTAATGGCGGAGGTGGCAGTGGACTGTTATCGTGCACAATGACATCTGCTGCAAACATGTGACATTAACAGGAGATGGATGTCATGTGATAGACTGGGTGCAGTTGTGCATCTTTATGGACATTGATGAACTCTGACTCCTTCATAGTCATGAACTTCCCTTATGCTATGCATTCACATCAGATGTGCGCTGTTAAATCATAATGTGAACTGAGAACCTCATAATGTCGGGACGCCATTTCATTTTGGAGGGGAGAGTGTGGAGTAGCGGTTGAAAACAAGGCACCCCCCTTACATTTTTGTTCATTGTTTATGCGTTTATTTGTTCGTTTACATTTATAGGGTTACAGTCGGTCAGTGGATAAAACTACGGTAAAGTTGTGGATTGGTATGTGCCAACTTGGTTGTGATGAATCAGAGCATTGTGACGTTGCCACGTTTCACCAGCAGAGAGAGGTTGTACGTAGTGGTGAAGCAGAGAGAAAGAATGGTGGAATGGCTATTGGTGTGTGGTTGTGAAGCTGGAAAATAAAGCGGCAAGCTCGGCCAAAACCCAAAGAATACCCGTCTCCGTTAAGTGTGTTACATGTACTTCTACCCTTACCTGTACCTGTACTTCTACCCTTACTTGTACCTTTACTTCTACCCTCACCTGTACCTGTACTTCTCCCTTTACCTGTACCTGTACTTCTACCCTTACCTGTACCTGTACTTCTACCCTTACTTGTACCTGTACTTCTCCCCTTACCTGTACCTGTACTTCTACCCTTACCTGTACCTGTACTTCTACCCTTACTTGTACCTGTACTTCTACCCTTACCTGTACCTGTACTTCTACCCTTACTTGTACCTGTACTTCTCCCCTTACCTGTACCTGGAGAGATGCCCGCAAAAGTCAGCGGAATTTGTTTCCCCGACAATGAAGCCATGCATGACTACTGTGGAGACGAATCCTCTTCAGCGAAAGCAGTGGTGTCACCAGGGCGTTGGGAATGTTGGTTTTCATGAGTGCTGGACTGAACGTTGATCGCAAAAGTGAACGCTGTCTGATCCTGCCCCATGGCACACAGGATCTCGGCCAAGCTTGATTTCGGACAGGTCGCTGTGAAAAAGAACACGAGAGTTACTCCTCCGTGGGCTTATGGCCACATGCAAAATAAATGGAGGACAAACACAGGTAGCGATTTTTTTACTGGAATGAGTGTGTGAGAAAGCTTAAAAACAACTGAGTAAAATCGGCTTGGTAAAATCAATAATTTATTGTGAAAACATAAGCACATACTTGTGGCAATCCTTCCACTCCCCTCTCTCCTTATCAACTGCCATTTTATAAGCTGCACAGCCAATTACACGTGTTGCCCATATTTATCCAGGTACAATTAACTAGATAATCAACAAAGGTAAAGCTTTAGGGAGGGGCCACTCCCTCACAGAGTGACAGGTCGCTGATGTCAATGTTGGTTCGATCATGCCAGTGTTCCCTTCTTTCGGCACATGGGTATAGCATGTACTTTTAAAAGTGCTTCTAAGCCTACCACTTTTCAGTTCCCACACTTGCTCTTATTGCCCAACAGATCATAGTACTGTAACAGATCAAATCATCATGGAAGTATTTAGTGGGAAAATAATTAAACTAAATGATATGCTCAGCCCTCAAAAACATGAATGAGTTGTTAACACAAAGTTAACATGAATGGAATGAGGTTCCTTTGTTCTCTTTGATAAACCACAATCCTCATAAACTGCATCGTTATAATAAATGAACCTTGATCTTTCTTCAAAACACAATTAAGCAATCATACGGCATGGCAATTATAACTAATAGTGAGTGCTACCATAATTCACACCATTAAGCTTCAAAAGGGAAGCCTGAACTATGCAGGGAACTATGGCCTGCAGCAGGGTCACAATAAAAACCGTATTCAAAACCCCTGAAATGCCAGGGTGACATGGATGGGTTTAACTCTGAAGCTGAGTAAAAGTATGGATTGGGTATAAGGCTTTAAACTAACTATGTACAATGAAGCCAAGATAACACTGTTATGATAATGATACTACACCTGTAATAACTAGTCATGATCGCCTCTATGCCCCATACCTCATAACCTTTACATCACATGACCTCATATTGCACTTAAATGGTGACTGGCATGGTCTTTATCTAAGTGTGAAACATAGGGTATTGATAGGTATATACTTAATGTGAGCAACATGTACATCTTGATTTATATTGTATATTGTATATTGATGTATCTTGATAACACATAAAATATTGACCCTTCCATAGTGCCAATCATTTTTAATCTTCATTTCCATGGCTGTTGTCAAAGAAATCAAGCAGTCTCGGGCCCTGTTTAAGTGCAGACCACCTCTTCATTTTGAATGACTTATTACCATCGTGAGTACACCAGGAAAAATATTTCAATAACTTTAAGTAAGGTGAGAGTGATGGTTGGCTAACCTCTTAAAATGGGCCACAAAGCATGTAAGCAGGGTTTAAAATTCCGTTTTGGCACAGTCATGTAAATACTACTTACCGTCCATTCCTTTCCTCCTAGAAACAAACAAACCAACCACAGCAAAAAGCAACGAAACAACCACCTAAAACGGCTCTCATCAGAGATGGCAAGCCTCTGTCACTCGGTTGTCATGGAAAATTTTTCCACGGAAACTCATTTTGCAGCATTCCGTCAAAATCCCTGCACAGTTCTCCTGTTTGGCCTCAACCAGACAGTCAGACAGACAGACAGACAGACAGACAGATCAAATGACCTCTGCTCTGCATACCAATAGTGGTGATAACGACAACTGTAGCCGTATTACTGGTTCCAACCAAGGGGGATACGGGCACATTCCATCTAAATCTAGGCTCACGGACAGGGAGCTCGAAAGTAGACCCCGCTGCCAAGACTACTCCTCAGGGTCACCATGGTGAAGACTCCTATTAGACCAGCTATTTTTCTGAAGTTTGAATGTCTGGCTTCAGACACATAGAGCCATTATAGCAATCCTTTTTTTAGACTGTCTGTCTTTTCCAGCCAAAGCGTTTTTGACCGAAAAGGCCGATCGCAGGGAAGTGTCCAACCTCCTTTAATCGCGTCTGCTAAAGTACTCAAACAAGTGAAGTAAGAAAATTGTTCAGGAAATGGAGACATCTTTACTGTCTGAATGATTACGGTATTTTCGGTGCATTTCTTGAGAGCTTCTGGCGAAAGACTCGCGCTCCACTTTTCATCAAAAAAAAAAAACGTTCTCATCACCGCCAGACTTGAGATTGATGAAATGGGAGCTGTTGTGTTTGATTTGTGTCACCTGGTTTTAATGGAACAACTATTTAAATCAACACAAACGCGCAGCCCCTCTACGGCTCATCCTTAAGCAAGACAATGGCATGTAACCAGACTGACGAAACATTTTTACATCTGTTTGCTGAAATTATTCCGCTTTAGGGTTTCCTCCACCTTCATTCTGGGGTGGTGGCCATCACTAACATATCCCTGTCAACACCGCTGCTGATTCCCGTGGAAACGTGCCAGGCGTTATTGGAAACACTTCATTTAAGATAAATAGCTGAACGAAACAATGTGTTTCAGTGAGGATGAAAAAAAAAACAGTGAGCTGAAGCACTCCTATAAAAAAAAAAAAACCTGGCTGCGCACAAATGCAGAGGAAATGTATTTATTTCCATCCAACACGGTTTAGCTCCGCTGAGAACAAGCTCCACGACTCTGCCAAATTGGCATGCTTTCAGTCGTGCACAGGTATATCTGATGTCGGTGGGAACGCGTGTTCTCGACTTGACCGCGTTGGGGTGAACATTGACTCGGTCTACTGGAAATTGGGCCCGATGTCCGAAAGTCTCACAGGAGGGTTCATGTTACACACCGGGCGCAAAGAGAAGACTCTCTTTTTGAATAGAAGGCCTGTATGTTTTGAGACCAAAGGAGCAGTTCCGTCAATATTATTTGGCCTTTTAAATCAGAAATGGTAATTCAAGAGAAGAAAAAAAGAAATGCAAAGCACATCGCACTCAAAACATATTTTGATCTTATTTATTTTTGAGCTTTAAGGCACATGAGGCAATCAGCTAGTCCTCAGATCATATACTTTTTCAGATGCTGTTTTCCATATCATCTTAATCCGACTGAATCATCATTAAAAATAGACTCTAACTGTATCTTTTGCATGACTAAGAATAGTATAATGTGAATATGAATGTATGTAAAGAGACGTATCACATTGCATTGGGGTAGCCAAAATAGCTTTTTTTCCAATCACAATCACAAACATCGACAAAACTAAGTCCAAAAACAGTCTAAATGTTAACAGTAAATTAACATTATTATTTCTTCTTTCCATTTGAACTTGCCATTTATGAACTTGACACATTTGTTGTGTACCAAACCTAGTTGTTTTGTAGTACTCACTGGTGACCATTGACAGCTTTTTTTTTAAGTAGATGCTTCCATTGTTTAGTGGTATGTCACTCAGATAGGTTCCTTTTCTGACCTCGGCTCCCATCATGAAATTTGAAAACATGCCTCAACTCTGCAGCTCATTATCACTAATTAGGAAAGGCAGTGCTTTCAAACTCCCGTTATGGCACAGAGGAAAGGGTCGTGTACAGGTCGGAAAATTAAAATTCTGTTCTTCTGTCTGTCTTTCATGTGGTTTAAGAGGGCTGAAACCATCACCAGCCTCATTCCTCTTTTTTATGTGGCGTAGACTTCCTCACCAAAAAATGGACTGTTTTTTGTTTACAACTTCAGTATGGTAAACAGGTAAGGGTCCAACAATCAAACGCTCCCAACTGTGAATGGAATGGGTGGTTACTCCTGTAGATCTCGGAGGAACCCTGGTTTTGTCTATTCAGAACCAGAAGTCTTCATTTTTTAAAATTTTCCCTTGCTTATCAAGGACATTGTGTCAAATGTGTTGATTCACAAAGCAATTCAGAAAATTGTTTTCAACATTACTGCTTAAAATATTCTTATGAACAATTCTGTGATTTCAGTGTAGGTTCAAATGACACAGACTGTTTTCCCTCTCCATAATCTGCACCCTATATATAACTCAAAAATGAAAATTGCTGGGAAATATTCTTTATAATCTAGAATTGGAGGTTTCTGGTGGATGGGGTGCGCAACGTTTGCCAAGATACCATCAATTAGTGATATAAAATGACGGCTCTCATACTGGCAAAAAGAAACAGCTTAGATTTTAGTCTGGATCAATAGAGACAGACACAGCACATGCAGTCAGTATGAATATACTGTACAGCTGGAAAATGTATTTTATGGTAAAAAGCTATTTTGGGACAGCCAATAACACAGCAAGTGGCGAGTGTCGCCAAGCAGTAAGTTTTCATTGGCAACTGTAGAACCAACTTCTTTTTCAGAACCATAAACATCTCATTATATCTTCTTTCATTGGTTTATGAACATGGAAGCCAATAGGATAATATCCCTGCTTTTATTGTTTACAAAATAGAAGAAAATGATAATATTTACTGTAGTCCTAGGCTGTCATTGGTCTGCCTGGCCCACATCAATTTGTTTCCATCAATCCCATAGTGCCTTGCAATGCCTTTAAAATCCTTTATAAAACCTTTAAAAACTGCTGGGGCCTGCAAAGAAAGTACAGTATTTATAATAGGGAAAAAATACAGAGAGCCCTTTTTTGATATAACATAATTAAATCTTTATATTTTAGGGGAAATGAGCATTTAAGACCCTCTACTTCAGCCGTGGGACGTTGCTTTGTGAGTTAGGGAGGTATTTATTTTCACAGCCCTCAGAATAGCAGGTTTCAGCCGAAGCGTGCGTTTTCCTTTTCAGTCTGGATGCGACTAAAGAATTCAGAATATGCTCCATCGGACTGCGTTAAGACGCTAAACCAATTTCCACCAATGAAAGTTGTAAATACTAAACTGGCACTTGGGATGAAGGGGAGAATGTCACAACAATGGAGAGTGGGGGATATCATCGTACTGTACACACGCACACGCTCTGTTGTACTCAACGGCGACTATCCCCCCGGGAAGATATTTTCCACTGGTTTAATTTAGGAGATTGACAGACAATGAAATACTTTTTCATGGGATAAGATTCCCTTCCATTCCTCCACGCTGGGTATGGCGGTGTCTTCGACTCCCTTTATGCTTTCCACGTAGGGGGATGGAGATAAACATGTTTGTCATGGTGTATTTTTAATTCCCAACTTTGTTGTGGGGGGTTTATCCGCACGCGCAAGCCACCGAACGTACTCTGGAGCGGAGGGCCTGATTTATTAAGTTATTTTCCATTTCCTCATGATCTGAAGGTATCGCGTTTGTATCGTATCGCACCTGACGTGGGCTTGAGGTGACGGACTTACCGTAGGCCCAGCAAGCGTTCAAGCTGGAGTTTTTCCACAGAGATGAGCATCTGCTGGCCTTAGAAGAATGTGCTGTTGGGCCTTAAAACACCCATATACATTACAGACTCCCACTGATCTACAGTTGGGGCAATGGGCACACATAAAACACAATGGCATGCTGCATCTATTAACAATATTATTCTTTCTCTTCATTTGACATTCAGTAATCGAGACGAAACTGTTTTTGGTCAAGAAATCACGCCTCAAAGTTTTCAATCACAATTCAGTTCACCAGCTTCGCTTGACTAGATGTTCATTTGACTAGTTTTGAAACTCCAAAAAATATAAATCACTGTGGAAATTAGGTTTATAACAGTTACTGCAATTTTTCTGTGCCATACTCATTGAGCAGAAGTCTGTGAGTGCTGGGAAAAATCTTGTGCACAGCCTTGACTACCCTACCGCTGTATTATAAATACATATTAATAAAAGCACATTGTAATGTGCATCTCAGCAGACTGTCACATGGGTATCAACAGAGCCTCACACCATCTTGTGCATCCTATAGTATATTATCGTTATGAATTACTATTTGTAAGAATGCTTATGCTGCATTCAGTAAAAAAGAACAATTTTTGGCATTAAAGATGATCAGTATGAATTATTTTATAAAAAATTGCTTTACTTGATGATAGATCAATGGATAGTATCCTTGTGTATCAGATATTTTGCTGAAATCTTGTAATGTATCACATACGTGACTATTGTGTGGGTCAAGAACATGCATGTTCGCTTATGGCCATGTTTCTTTGATCACAACAGGGAAAAGGTCATAAAAATAGATGCCGTGTATTTTTGGCAAAATTCATGGCGAATTAGCACCCATGTTAACCCCCATAAATCCACTTGAGTTTGCCTTTTCAGAGGGGTAAAAAACCTTCTTCTCATGAAAAACCTGAATCAGGAAACATGGTTTGACTGGAAATCCATGTTCTGTGATTTTTAATTCATGTGCTACCACCTGGATAATGGAATTTTCAGATTAGAGTGCACTTCCAGTCTAAAACATACCTTGTTTGAAATAATTAGCCGACTGCCAATGGGAGAAAATTATTCATACCTCCTGCATTATAAGGTCACAGATAAGATAATGTGGAAGTATTACATGAGGGAAATGTCAGAAAACATTACAATGTTATGATTGACAGTGCAAAACGCAGGGAAAAGCAAGTCATCAACCATAAAGGACACTTGAATTGATGATGCATAGTTTCTTTTGCAAAGTTATGTTTCTTTTTCAAAAATGGAGGTACACAATTCCAACTCCAGTTTCCTGCATTGTCTTCTTTAATCTTACGTACAAAGTACTACGGTGCATACGAGCAAGACATGTGACATATAATCGTTATTAGAGCTATAATCTTTCATACCGCATATATTTCCATGATCCGTAATGGTATCGCATTCAAATTCCTTTACTGAATAGAACAAAAAGGTTAAAAATCTAATTCTATTGCATGCGCTGTCAGATGAAGAAATGCATAATGCAAACTTGAAAAGCAGCGAACAGCACGGAGCATGTTGGGTCAATAAGGGCTGTCTTCTAATTACCACAAAACGTCAGAGTTACTTAAGTGTGGCCAATTACTGTGTTATTGCATGTTTTGTACACAGTGCTCAGTAGGGCCATAGACAGATAATGGCTTGCTTGAAGAATCAAACACTTTGATGCCGGGGTTTGAGTGATCTGAGCAAATTAAGTCCGGGCTCTTGCACACTAAACAAAAAGAGTCTGCTTTATCTTTGTTAAACCTGGAGCGTGGTCTGCATCAAATTTGAATAAATCAAACATAATGTCCGTCGTCACTCGACATGTTTGTGATAGCTTTCTGGTGGAGGCAGTCCTGCCACAGGATCTAATCATCGGCAGCAAATTAAAGAGATTTCTAGCTGCGATAGCGCACGGCTCTGGTTTTTTTTTTTTTTTTTTAGGATCAAGGTCTACCTCATGAAAGCACACTTTTGCTTTGAATTAGGGCTTGGCTAGTGTGGGTTGTTTTCAGGGAATCTGCACACTTAACTAAGATGTTGCACTATCTTGATCAAGATTGAGAATGCCAGGCGAAGCTGAGACAGAAGATAATGGTATCTATTCCATCTATCAGGCAATCTGTGACCAATCTTTCTCCAAAACTCTAATACTGCACCCTGATTGTATTACAGTTTTTAATAGAAAATTGATGCAATTTGTAAAAAAAAAAAAAATTAAATAAGCGGGATAGAGCATGGAAAAATGCCTGGTAAACGTGCATTTCTTAGTTTCTTAAAATTTTCTACTCTTTATTTTATAGGACATGGATAAGGACAAAAACACTATTCTCTTTTAGCTTAATACATGCAAACTAAAATGAAAAATTGCTTTCGGTTTTCTCCTTAAAATGCATATATGTCTTGTGATATACATAACTATACATTATATTTAGGAAAGACACAAAGACAGCAGACATCCTGGTGCCCGTTTGGTGAAAAAAATGCAGTGAAAGTGCTCTCCTGGGTGCCCCTACGTGTCAGAAAACATGATGGAGTTCCCTTTTAGGTGCCCTTCCAGTGGAGAAAATGTGATGAAGTGCCCTATAGAGTTGCCCTTTGTGTGAGAAAATGTAATGAAGTGCCCTCCTGGGTGCCCGTCCAGTGGAAAATCAAGTGCCCTCAATGTGCCCTCATACATCATGGCTTGTGGCCCCCCATGGCATGCAGGAAATGCCCGTTTTACTTTCTTCACCCCTGCCCCACAGCTAGCCTGAGCACTCCACTGGTATAAACTGAACATCACTTTAATTACACACACACACACACACACACACACACACTTAAATAGACAAATGAACACACACACCATGATCATCAAGTCCATACCACTCCCGTCCAAAGCATGCAAATGTTCCATTTGTTATTCCCAGAATACCTTGACCCAAAAACAAGTCACATTTCTCAGTGCGGATCATTCCACAGTCCAAACCCTTTTTCGACTCAGCAAAGATAGGGGAAAAAATGAACAATCCTGAGGGCCTGCACAATGTTTCTGAACTTTATGTGCAATTCTCAAAGTTATGAGTAAGACATAATTCATACCAAATTGGTCAACCTGCCACTCTTCAAAGAGCAGAGGACCACAGCTTTGGCCCAACCGTATCACGACCAGATGACTCGTCTGTTCGCTTCGAGACGCTATTTAAAGATCAATCCGGTACTTTCTTGGAAAAACTTTCTCTTTTTATTTCATATTTGGCCCTGGGGTGTTTTTGTTATTCACTCTGGATGTGGCGTGGAGATTGAGCGTTCATGCTCTTGTCCTCCAACTTCCTGTTTTCAATCCCAGCCGAGGAATTTTTTATCTTAATAGACCTTGTTAATTTGATGAAGTAGCAAATTGTGTTTCATATCTACAATCAGCATTTGATATCTTTGATGTCTGGCAGCAAAATAGATTTGAGGATATATGAGGGAAGGGCTGGAACTAGATTCGCTCCATGAAAAAGGCAGTCATCAGTGTGTCCGCGAGATGGAGAGGGCTCATTCACAAGCTTATCTCTCTGTACACGGACGCCATCCTCACCTGCTACTTCCTAACGGACATTCAGGGCGCCCTTCAAAATATCAATAAAATAGAACTTTGAGCTATATGAAACACTTCATATATAAAAGAAAAACTGACAGAATGTATGCTCACATATATCTAGCTAGGAAAGCGGGGCCTGGAATTTTTCACTGAGCGTTCATGTTTCTGTCAGGCTCTGGTATAATGTATAATGGAGTGGTAAGATTTTTGTGAGGTAATTTGTGATAAGACACAAATATGTATCATTTTTTTTGTGAGCACATTATTTTTCAAAAAGAAAACTATTATTGAAAATAAGCTGGACCTCCTCAACTTTCATGTTTGAGGGTAGTGCAGTCTTTCCCAATAAAACTGTAGTGGAGGTATTATGGAAGGGTACAAGGTAGATTGATGACGGTTGGCCCCCAGGGGCCACATCCAGACTCTGTGCCAGGCCCCTCTTCTTGAGGGGTGTTGAGATGTCAGACAGGCTGGGGTATGTGGTTTGAGGTGGTGGGGGGTCACAGAAACTTCAAAGCCCCAAAAACCTCAGTGAAGAAATCCTCCATGTCAGCGTATCAGCAGGTTTAACTCAGCTGGGAGAAGCTGCCTGTTTGTGAAGGGCTATGTCTGTCGCTCGCATGTGTGCTGACATGGAGAGAGGAGCCATTTTATATTTCTTCGGTTTGGGGAAGCTACGAGGAAATTGAAAGTGACTTTCTCCCTTGCTCTCAGGTAATCCAGCTGACCTTGTTGTGTATGTCGGGCATTTTTAGTTAAAAGCTCTTCTCTGTATGCCAACATAACTGAATCTGAGAGCCAGCAGCAATACGTGATTTAACGACTGCCCAGCTGGACAAAGATTTTTCAGCTACATTTTACTGAACAGATATTTATGATGTGGCCACAACGGAGGATACCGTCAGCCAACTCTGTACTTCATATGGTATCAGGACAGGCCATGCTGTCACTCCTGATTGAAGAAAACCAAGGCAGAAGTACTTAAAACAGGTTTTAAGTAAATAACACAATGCTGACCATTTTGGAACTCTGTTTCATATTAGTTTCACTCGTGTTTCACAGCCCGCCGTAGTCTTCCTCACATTCATCAAATAAAATCTTTTCCCCTGTATACTTCAGAGGATTGTAGAAGAATCTGAAATTTCCTGACGTCATAGAAACGAACCATCGATTTCCACACTGTTTGCCGCCGCTTTTCATCTGTCTCTTTCCACAGTTCCTCATCCAGAGACGTGACTCACCTGGTCTGTTTTTGCAATATCTTGAGTGGTTTCTTTTATTTTCCTGCTAAGTAAAGGAACTGCTTTGGATGGCTTTCACAATATTGCCCTTGAGTTTGTTTAGTCAAAGCTTAAGCTAGCTCAGCGCTAGCTGAGTGATTCCACTGAGTCACAAGGTCACTATGTAACGTCTTTCAGCACGGTGCCTAGACGTGCTAATAACCTCACAAAACATTTACACTGCTCTGAATTGTGTCATGCCTATGAATGTAGAGCATATAGGTGAAAAGTTAGGAAGTTGTGCAATTTAGGTGATCCAGTGCTCATCTCTACATGTTTGGCTTTCTGCATTTTTTCTTAACACTTCCACTCCAATCTTTGTCTCTTGCTGACTGAAAAGCATTGCTTAAGTAAGACGCAGAGAGATTTGTGACTGAGAATATAAAAGCCCTTGTTTGAAATAACACTCTTGCTAAAGTACTAATAATCTCTTGGATAACAACCAGTGGGTTTACAGTACGCAACCTATAAATAGTGTGAATATGAATTAAGACATTTCATTTTGAATATCAGTGAAATTTGATATTTATTATTTTTTTTAAAAAGGTATTTTAGTTGGGTAAAATGGATCATAAAAACAGATAATGGTAGATTCAGACAAACACACTAAACACTAAATTTAAACAAACCCTACATTACAATACAGTTTCCTTTGAGTATTATATCTTACTGGACACAAGCAAACTCATCTTCTGGAATTTCTCCACTTTATTTTAAAATAGAATTGGCATATATCTTTAAAGAGACTAAAGTCTGTTTTGATAGAGTTTGAAATGTCCTTAAAGGTGCAAAGTGTGTTTTAAATGCCAAAGGTCCCTGACCCAGTTTTGGTGTGTCACCAGTCTGCCACAGGGGGCACCCTATTCCCAAACCCCCCCCAAAATGCCCCCCCCTCCCCCCACCCCCAGCCTGGGCAGAGCCAGTGCCCCCGCTGTGCGTCTGAAAGCTGATGCAGAGTGATGGAGCCAATGACTGGCAGCGCGGAGATAACGGGGAATAAGTGATACTCATTGACCTTAACTGCTCAGGTTTGGCAGGCCGCTGTGTGCTCAGGGGTTGGTGTCGTGTCGCATTATGACCCCTGGGTGATGACACACTGACACGTCTCTGTAAACCGCTGGCAAAGGAGGCACACAGACAGTCAGGACCAGTGAGAAATCAACATTACAGCCTCACTTTAATGCCCTACAGAAAACACAACATTAAAATTCATCAAGATTATTGTTATTATTATTATTGGTGTTGTTGTTTAAACTGCAAATATATATACATAAATCTCTTGCTGCCATAAATACCGGATGAATTGCAATTACAGATAAATTACAGATATATTGCACCTTTAGGACAAGATAGAAGACTGCAAGACAAGTTAATAAATTGATAATTAATATGTAATATAATGGAAATAGTTTTTCTGTTGTTCTCTGTCAACGTCAATAGTAGTGATCAATAAAAGGCTCTGAGGCTTTCACCTCTGCCGTGCCAGAGAGGACGATGTGACAGTAAGATGACCTTGCTGCACTCGCATGTCTCTCTGAATGAACTGGGGACGTGCCGCCTTTTGGGTCCGTGGCCAAACAATAAAATGGAGTTAATTGTTCGCAACAGGAAAACTGGTAAGAAACAGACTGAACCGAAATTCTTAAAAGAAACATTTGTGTGAGCTGAGACAACAGCCAAGCGGAAAAAAAAGGCCTTTGTGCCAGCAGAAACAAAAGAGCGTTTATGGCCTGGCATCGAGTGCGGACGGACAGCTGCGAGTCTTTATGAAGACGGGTTCTGAGTTTCCCATTGTGCCTCAGCGCGACCCCACCTTCGGCATGCGGGGCTCGGACAAAGGCCTACTGTCCACCTTGCCACGCCTCGCCAAGACTGAAGACGTGACAAAAGACTGTACAATGCAGGCGAGCCGTGCCGGAGTCGCTGAGCAGCATCGATTGTCTTGAGAGGCGAAAGAAAAACAAAACATGTATGTTCAACTGAAGGATGACATTTCATCATGACATGAACAACATTGACTTTGGGATGTTAAATGAGCTCATACACTGATGCCAGTATCAGGGCCAAAAAGATCTCCAGGCCAGACCCAATGGCATTTAGTCCATACCGGAGTATTCCTCCACCTCATGTATGTCCCATTCCTCCCCTTTTAAATTCACATTCACATATTTAGCTGAAATTATCTTAGGTTTCTTCTTCACAACTTGAACCAGCAAGCAGAATAGTGCCAGGTGTAACTGCAAGGATGGAGTTAGGAAGTTAGTTCTTGGTTGGAACGTTAGGGCTCGGTTATACTCCCTTGCGGACGCGCACAAGGACGCTGCGGGCACGATGTATGCGTAGCTGTTCTTCTTATTACTACTTTCTAGACCGTTTGGAGGACGCGTTCCATTGATTCCCGTTCTTAGTTTTCCAGTGCATGCGCAGTTGGTGCCTTTGTAGCATAGTGGCCACGCGGACTTGTCACAAAAAAATTGAAGGGTACACGGACGTCCGCACAGAGCCTCGCGCACACCCTCTGATTGACGAAATTTACGCCACGCGGACCCTCGCGTCCTAGCAGACGCGCAAAGTATAACACTGGCCTTAGAGGTGCTACTTCTCCAGCACTCAGAGTGGTGGTGTGGCTATTTGGGAAGACCATATTAGAAGTATATTCTCTGCTTTAGCCACAATGTTATTCCTATATATAAGATCCTCTCAGCATCTAAGATGTGAGTAACGGCAGATAGCGTTATGGAGTGGGTACAGAGGGAACGTGCGTCTGATTTATGGGATACGGTGGGGAAAGAGGAACGTATTCTCATGCACTCCTCCCGGTTGTCCGTGAGTTGTCATACACATTGCTGACCTAGTAAATAAACCTGCAAATGGCTTGCTAGCTATTTATGTGAGCAGCCATGTAAGACCATACCATGTAACCAGGCAAAATATTATTATATTTATTAATGCTACATACATGTATGGCCAGATTCATCAAATCCTTTAGCAGATGCACATGTTGAGTTTTTTGCACGTGCAATTTAAGTGACATGATTTGTGATTGGAGTAAATGCATGACGTCAACCAATCAAATGCTCTCATACTCTTTTTACACTCTTTTTACCGTGGTGTCTGATAATATGTGGAAAGACAAATTATTGCTAAAAACATGCTGTATAAATTAGGTTACAGCCATTAAAAATAATGGGGGCAGACACAATAATGGAAACATTTAGAATACATTGGTTTTTATTTACCAATAAGGAATTGGTTCGCACATTACAGAAGCTACTAACCTTTGTTGCAGTTTAGTCAGACAGGTTTTTAAGTGCTTCTAGTGGGATATTGGACCTTTCTCAAAGAAGGAAAGCCTCCAGTTTTTTGGGAGATGGAGGAGGTGGAAATCTACTCCGTAGTCTATGTTCCAGAACTCTCCATAAAGGCTTAATGATGTCATATCTGGTGTTGATTTGGGAGGCCATGGAAGGTGTAGGACTTATTCCAGGTCACTTTTGAATCCATTTATCAGTGTGTATGGGCATGGTACTGTCTTAGACTATAGGAACATTTCGAGGAAACCATGTTTGAACCGTAGAATGCACCAGGTTGTCTAAGAAGTCCTCCGTTTGAATGCATGTAATTCTTTGCTCGAATAGTCAGGTCCAATGACTCACATAAAATGGCTTACATTTTAACAGGTCTGCTAGCATGGCTAATGACAATTAGGGCTGAAAACTCTTAGGCTTTTCCCAAACAGAAATGCAGGAGAAAATAAAAGATGACTCATTAGACTGTATTATTTTCATCCGCTGCCCAGATGCCCAGGCTTTCGGCTCATCGCAGCAGGTAATGAACGGATTGTTGCGCATTGGCCTTGATTAAATCTGGCTTCTGCACTGTAGCCCTACCATAAATATCAGCTACATGAAGCTCATAGAATACAGGTTTTTGCCATTTGCTATGAATGGGGCACAGAGGTGTAGATTTAGTCCAATGGGAATTATTGAGGCTGTTATTTTCTGGGTTTTTATCTACTAGGTGTCCATCAATCTCTGACAGTGAGCTGTAAATTGCAAAGACTATTCCTCTTTCCTGATGTAATTTTTTGGCATATAATTTCATATTTGGTATTTTTAAATAATATTTTCCCATTTCTGAGACTGGTGTAGCACCTATGCAGACACAAACTATTTGACCTCTTTCACAAACATAATCATCTCTCATATTGCTTTTGAATACACTAAATTGAAGATCTGTATTTTTAGCACAAACTTAGTGTCAATTAGTATGTACATTAACAGAAAACATGTGCAGTTTCAATTTTCATTGCCAATTAGTTAAAATGCTAAATTTTTCATGTGGCATATCCATTATTTAGTTTCTTCCTTGTATAAGCATTTAGGTTAATGATTACAGACAAAAGAAAAACTAGATTAAAATTTGAAGTGGAAGAAAATGCATTGTAGGTTTTTGTCTTTCAAAAACAACATCCGATCAAAGTAAATGTTGAAAAACATGGGGTCACAGCAGCCATAGGTGAATGCAAGCTTCTGAAATTATTAACTTTGTATTTACATTTTTAATATGAGTTTACTCTGTGTAATTAAGCGCCAAGAAATCTCACCGCCTCTCTTCTCCGTTTTCATGCTTTTTCATGACCTCATCAACCTTACGCCGCGATGGAGATGGAAACATTGTTCGTGTCTTCAGATTTCCCAGCCTGGATGTTTTATGAGCTCTGGAAAATTGAAATAGTTGCATTACAGCACTCAGCAAAAAGGCTTACTGCTTTAAAAGATCCATTTTAATCCTTTGGAAAATTACTCTCAAGCTAACGAGTTCTCCTCGACCTAGCTCTAGACATCATTAAGGGCTGGCTTTAGCCTGAGGCTACGCCTGCACTTCTTCTTCAAACTGTACACTTTATCTATAATTTAGCTACCTTTCTTAAATTATTCAAGCAAATAGTGGGAGAAAATTACGAAGTTCACTGAATCATACTTACACAGTCTTCAAATAAAGAAAATGTTCAATTTTTTTATTATAACATTAAGTTTTCAAGCTTTTTGATTTTCCAGCTGGGATCTCCTGCTCACCCCCTCTCTTACCGCACTGATATGATAAGAAGGGCATACCTTTTTTCCATAAAGTAATTGTCAGAGAACGATTGCCCTGAATCTATGAGAACCTTGTATAAAGAAAACAGAAGTGACACAAATGATTTTTCTTTATTGATATTAGAAATAGGATCCCTTTTAAAAAAGGAAATGGCGTTTTTCAGTGTCAACCCTTATTCATCAGTTCGTATGACAGAAGCTGATTTTTTCCTAGATAATTGTTCCAGATGTGACAGCACAGCTATTGGTCCTTGTTCACAAATGTTACCATGTCTTGCTTGATAATTAGGTCAAAATATCTGACTCTAATGTCCTACTGATTCACCCTGTTGAAGAAAATATCGCTGTCAAATCCTTGGTCCTTTAAATGTGAAATGTGATTTAGCCGATAAACACAACAAAGCCTGTTGTGACTTTCATTCTTTCAGTTGGATGAACCTGTATACCAGTGCCAAGTCAGTCTCATCCGGCTTGCTGGTGTACAGGTATGCAAATGCTGTATGGAGATTGTCAAAATATGTCAGAAAAAAGACATGAACATATTTCAACATCAAATGAACAATACCTGTCCTGTCATACAGGTAATTAAAACCAGTCATCCTAAATCCACTTTGTCGACTAATCAAATGCAGTTGAAATGAGACATTCGATAAACAAAAACAATATTTTTGTAAAAGAGCACAATATTGAATGGAATAAATCTAACGAATATTACCGATTTGACACAAGCAGCACTATTTTGACAGTAAAGTTAAAAAGATGCATGAATGAGTAAATGAAACAGCTGTGACTGTAGTTTTTATGAAAATTCATAAGTACAAATTCATAAGCACTCAGTCAGACTAAAGAAGCGATCAATTATGTCAAACAGGAAAGCAGGAAAAAATTCTGGAGAATTTTTTACTTTAACCATCATTGTTTTGTTCAGGGGAAGTTAAGAGCGGTAGCAACAGCAGCTATAGGGGGCGGAGCCTGGTGGATAAGTCCATTAATTAGAGTTTCCATCCTCCATCCACTCAGAAGTTGCACTCTGAATGCGAAATCTTAGGCGGGAAGGCAATTAGGATCTTCTGCTCGAATCATTAAAACGGACCTCCTGGGAATTTTTCATTTTACTCTCACGGACACACACATAGCCACCGCTCTCGTTTTTCAGTCTTTTTTCTCTCTTTTTTTTTTGTCGACTCTTTGATGCCCCTCCTAAACATGCTGAACAGGAGTGACGGGCGTTGAAGGGCTTTGAGTGATGAAATGGAAGAGAACAAGCTCCAGTAGCGAAACCATATTGACAGAGTCGGCATCGACATTAATTGCTTACATCTCTCCAGACTGCCTCCTGCGACTGTGATCGTCTGTTACATCACCGGATCTCTCTGCGTGGGTTGGAGCCAGGGATGCAAATTTTAAAGCTTTGCCATAATCAGAACTCTCCCTGTTGAAGAGAAGAACAGATTTGCATCAATAAATTCTTTATTTTTCTTGTGCAGTTCCGATTCATGTATTTGCTATTGAATTAACTGCTGCTGGTATCAGTTTGCTAATGGGAGCAGTAGTTTAATTCAGCCTCTGTACTCTTAAGCCATCTCTTACTTCTCTTCATTGCTCTTGCCTTCCAGAAGTTACATTGTTGGTTGAGGGACATCCATTTTGCTGGGAGGTCAGTCACATACTGTATCCTGTCATGTTGTATAGAACATCACCACAGATCAGTGCCACTGGCTGATCATCCCTGTACGCTGCTCAGTCCTGTCCCCAGTGTGGTCCCTTGAATATAGTTTTTGCGCATAGGACAACTTAGAGAGGCTATCGATTCCACACGGATTACAGCGAGCATGTGTTATTTTCAAATTATAGCACAGCTTCCAAAAGTCTTCTTTTTTGTTATTGTCATCTTCAGGCCACATCGCAGGCTATTCACACGTTGCTGCCTGAACGTCCACCGCAGTTGAAAGGAGCGCCTCCTTTCCGCGTCTAAAAAGATGGAAATAAAATGCTCCCGTCCTGGAAATCCCACTGAAGCATCAGGTGAGGAAACACCCTGAGATAAAGGCACCAGACCCCTATGCAACGACTAATTTGACACATCTCACCACCTCTCACACAGTCTGCCACCATCTTTATTTCTGCTTCTGGCAATCGAGACCAACAAGGGGTTTCTGCCAATGAAGGGGAAGCATTTAAACTGTGCTATGTTGTTTCTATCCCCCAAGCCCCCTGCACACACACACACACACACACACACAAATAACTAAAGTCAGATTTCTTTTTTTTTTTGCACAAAAGTGCATTCGCAGAAATAGAAGGCATATTCCTCATAACTTCCTGTGAATACATCAGCAAGTGACATGAATGCAGGCCTGGGCCCAGAACAGTTGAGGGGGATACAGTCCCAGGGGTGGCAAGGAGGGGAGGTGGACATGACCCATAAATCAGTCGTGGTTTCCTGTCACGTTTCCCATCGCTTCCTCGCCAAAACGAAACGCCAGGCCTCACCTTCCTTTACCTTTCACCTCATCCTCTGTTTCGACAAAGGACAGTTTAAAAAAAGACACAAATGCTACATGTCTAGATTTCTATTCACTGGAAGAATGCAAGCGGAACATATGCAGATGATTTCATACATGTCCACAGACCTTGAATTATGATCGCACACATTCAAAGTAAATCGTCTGTATTTCAAGGTTGAGGTAAATTCTGGATTCTTTGTGCATAAAATCTTTCATAGCTTGCAAATGTGATGAAGAATCTATAATATTTATATATAATATTTATTTATATAAATATATATTTATTCACTGATCTCTGAAAAACCGACCAGTTGTAAAAATGCTCCACTCTACATCAAAAAGAAAATATTCGCTGGAGGTTCACATTAAGCGTGGCACAATTGGCCAGCCTGGCCGGGGATGATAGCGGGGTAAGTTCGTTGGTCTCATCACTATAGCACTATAGCATCATCCTCTGATGTCATACGCAGTGTGCAATGCAATTAGGGGTGTGGTTGCTGTGCATGTAAGAAGCAAGATTTTCGTCACATGAATCGGAACAGTCACAAGTTCAGTCTCTCCTCTCAAAGCCGGCAGAGTAGGTACTGTGGTGAGGTCAACAATTTTGGTTGAGTTCGGGTTCGGAAAATCAGGGAAAAATTGGGGTTAAGATTCAGGGTTAGGAAACAGTAAGACTGATGAGGTTTTTGTTATTCTCTCATAGACAAGAATGATACAAGAATGATGGTTATGGCACATGGCGGAAACTCGTGGCTGGCCCTGGCCGCTATCTGCCCACTTAAGTGTAGGGGATTAGGGAGTTAAATTCTCTTGTATCTTTTAATGAGATATGGAGAAATGAAATGTTAATTACATGGAATGAGATTAACTTGAGTTGCTTCCTGAAGTGTCCCCATTTTAAAGTTCCTCTATAATAAGGACCGCTCATCAGGCAAAAAAAAGTGGGTTACGACAAAATGAGGTTGCGCTAAGGCCCGACTCTTGTTCCTTTCACAAACAAGCAAACAAGACATATGGGATACTACTTTTTATACACTTAATTACGCATATAACTGTGTTCTAATTACTGAGATGAATGTTTTTTCCCCTTTGCTACACAATCGTTGGAGCATTTCTGCATTTTCATCAGATAACAGATCATTCTGGTGTAGAGCACTGTGTGTGTATTTATATATTGTGAGCACAAGCTAGCAGGTAAATATACCTACATTTTTCATACTTCTAAATGTGCGGTTGATCTGTAAATCTGGGTCTGTGTGCATTTTCCGTGCTTTGCTGTGTTGTGAAAAGCGGTGATTGTTTTGGCCGTCCTCCTTTATGTCACTGCCAGCTGGCACATGGTGTCCCCATGTCACATGACACCACAGCTACGTCCACATGTTCCAGGGGTCATTGCCTTGGCTTGGGTTATACGCCTATTCCCCTCCATCACCCCCTACTTTTGATCACCTCCCTCAGATGTTTTTTTCTTCCAAATTGCCTTATGACATTACCCTAAGATTGCTACCTATTATGCCTCGATGTACGTTGTGCAATTCAGCAACCTTGACCATCTTGCTCAAAGGCTAATTTCAATCGGTGGCAATCTTGCCTCGGGGCCCGACTGAGAAAATGAGGGAGTGGAATTTGTTCCTGATGAAACTCACGATTCATGAAGATTAACCTGGCATGAGATCGAAGGTGAGTGTGGCGGGGGGGGGGGGGGGGGACTCCGACCTCTTACTTAACTCCCGTGAATCTTCCCTCATTGAACACGAGCACATTTGTATGTCATGGAGGTGGCTTCTGCCCACGTACCAGAGGCCTATGGACATAACCTCCTCAAACATGTCCGCTTCCTCATACGCCGAGGGAACCCGTTCACAATGAAGTAATTTGTATGTGTGAGAATCGGACAACATCATCTCATGGACAAAGGACTCAGTAAGCGAGGAACAGAACAGAACGAACGCATGCATTGTAATGGTGTGCTTTTGTATGTAGATGCGGCCATGCAGGGCTAAGTTATCGCCCCTGTTGTTGACAGGCTCACACATGGGGCATTGTTGTGATCGAACGGTGCAAGAATAATCTATTGAACGCATGACCGTCTCAGAGCGAGAAGGGAGAATAGCACAGGGGACATACGAACAGGGTGTCATTACGCAAGAAAGAAGACTTCAGCCAGGGAGCGGTGGCTAAACCGACAAATCGATGAATCAGCTCCACAAATCCAATATTGTTTTGGATTAGGAATTCTCAAAGAAAAGGGCAAGGAACCTTTTCTCTGCAAATTCAATTAAGCTAATAGAGAGATTGGAATAGCAGAAAATCGGAAGGGCACTGGCAAATTTAATTAGTGGTTCTGAAGCCCACAAAATGAGTGGATTTGTTTAAAACGTGAAAACAAAATTGCGTGAGGAATCAAGGTTATCGATGCTACAATAGAACAGGCCTTGGTCTCCTCTAAAATTTGTTCAAATTGAGACTAATTTGGAAATGTGAAATCAGAAATAACAGGTCCAAGTTTAATCTAATCTTAATCTCAAGATGCAGATCTTAAACCTGTTCACTTCAAAAAGCTGAAGAAAGGTATTTTGTGATTAGACTGAAATGGTGCTCAAGTCAAATTTGAATTCAGTGTTGAAGCTGACCTGGGATTTATGAAACAGGAAATCAGAATAAGGTTGTGAGATGGAAACATCCGTATAAATATGCAAATGTATATTAAGCATATGGAAACATAAATTATCCATGCTGAAAATAGCTCCATCATGACCGCATGTCTGCAGTATGATGTATTGATAACCCTAATGGATAGATCTGTATAAATTATAATATGCTTCTAAAGAACATACAAAGTATTAAATTATGAATGGTTAAATAGACATACCAGACTGAGTCGCATTATTTAAATGTACACTTTGGAGATCTGCGAAAGCGCTGTATTTCCATATTCAGCTCATTTGGATGGGAAGAAAAGAGGGGAGCGTCCTTATTAGAAATGTCTTCGCATTAGTAAAACAGGAGCGGATGAATTATTGCCAAACGATGACCAATTTGGAGATTCAGAAAGGACACAGCTGTGGTTGGGCGAAAGGTATTGGTCTTTGATAAGGTAAACCCAGGCCATTTAACAAAGTGAACTTTGAAGAATATTGAGCCCTCTGAACACATACATGCATAATGGGAAAATGATAGCATTTCTAATGATTTGTTTAGCCTCAGAGAGAAACAGAGAGAATTAGGAGACCCCATTACCTCTGAGTCCACAATGCATGCCCCTAGTCATCACCGTGGTAACAACATTAGAATTTAAACTGTGTGAAGACGGTTTTTCTGGGGTTCCATGAAATATTGAAGTGCGCCTTAACCCGGGCCTGCGTCGAGAGCTTCCGAGCTGAAGTGTTATGGCTGCCAATCCACGTGACTGACGAGGAACAACTGAGGAGGCAAACTCAACAAGCAGTTTTGATGGGTTTGTTTCGTTCAATTTTTTTGTTTAAACCTGTGAACAGGCCATAGTCTTGCACTCTTTAATATTCATTTCTCATTGATTCACCGCACTCTGTGGGCGTAGAGGCTACGTTTGTCAGGAGCGGAATCTGTCTGTCCTTTCCCATCCTTGTTATAGTCCCTTTCATCTGCCTTTTAGCTGAATTCAGATTGAGATGCAGCGAGATCCATTTGCTGTTTTCCACATTAAGTGTGCAGTGTTTATCTAACATGAGCATTCATCGGAATGAAATGGAACGTTTTTAAATTGCTACCCTTCAGAATTGAAAAATAAGTTGAACATCGACGTCTGTAGGGATCATTCAAGCTGAATAACCTCAAAATGATCTGTTTACATTACCAGTGGGTGCTGAGGATGTGTTTTGAATGGGAAGCACATTCGCTTTTAAAGGCCGTATGATCAACTAACAGAAGAGACGGGTAAATCCTAAAAATTCACTGTTCACACTGGTAAAGACTTTGGACTTATGGAATTGATTGTTTCTTCAATGGCTTCATTGTAATTTAACATTTTATGGGATTATTATTTTAATAATGTATTAATAATTAAAGCATATTGCAATGGGTGCAACATACAAAAGCTAGCAGTCATTTTGGTAATTTTTACAAGAAACGCTATGATGTCAAAAGCAATGCTGAGAGTCAGATGCATTCTGCCAGAGGACTCAGCTGTGTGCAAATTTACTGAAGGGGGGGTTTAAAGGTTGTCAGGGAATTCTTGGGGGTTTCCCTCTGACGGTGAACATGTGTTCCCCTCTGCTCCTCCAGTCACCAGCAGGCTTGTTTCACGCTGGCCTGGTCAAAAACCATTTGGGGCTGGAGGGTTCTGGTTCTGTAAGACACAGAGCTGCTGTTATAAAACAGTCAAAAAAATCCCTCACAGGGCTTCTCCTTTATGGCGATATTCAAACCAAAAAACTAGTTCTAATTTTGCATCGGTTTTGCTGCTGCAGCAGTATACACTTTGAACACTCTTAGAAAAAAAATATTCCATAAGGGTTCTTTTTTTGTCCTGATGGGGAACCCCGAAAGATTCTTCATTTATATAAAAATTACCCAAGTTCTCTGTCGAACCCGATTCTGAGGGTTTCATAAATACCCCCTAAAAGATATCTGTATCTAAAATAAACCTTTAAGGGTTCCCCCAGCAGGACAAATGAAAAACCTCTACAGGTGCGAGAAAGAACTATTGTGTCTAAGAGTCTACACCCGCAATAGAACCTCATAAAAACTCTGGGATACACCACAAATCCTGAAGTAGTATTATAATTATTGCTTACCAATTTCAAAATGTGATACAAAAAGGCAAGCATTAATCATTCACACTTTCCATCAATAAAGAAACACAGGAAGTATACTTTATATTTAACAATAGGGATGTCTCTTATCACTGTTACTAAAGTATACTAAATTAGGACATTAGCAAACTGCCAAACAAATGCTAACATTTTATATTAAATAGCTATGACCTCAATTGCTTGTCTTCCTGCATGGGACCTATAAGAGGCAGCCTTAAGGCCTACTCCAGTATTTTACCCTTTTCCAGTAGCCACCAGGTTTACATAGTTTTATAATTCCTCTGAACACTATAAATCTCACTACCCATGTGTGCTGTGCAGTCGCTTTGATATATTATGTACTTCTTCTCACAAAACCATTAATAGTCATTAGCCAAGCATCTGCTCAGTAGCAATCTTCAAATGTAAAATATTGGTCTTATTTTCACCGTAGAACGATATCAGAAAAGGCTGTGCCATCGACTAAAACTGAAACTATGACAACTAGCCCCGAAAATGCAGCATCAGAACTCGTAATCAGCGGAGATATCCTGTGCGGTACCCCCAAACGTCATGTCGCATTTCTGGAAACCAGAATTAAATCAGAGGAGAAGATTTTTTTTTTCCAGAAATAATTTTTTTTTCTTTCCCCCAACATCTGATTGTAATTGTAATCTAAAGTGTACTCTGATGTCACAGAGCAGCTTTTGAGTGTAATCACTGGGAAAAAGAGCAAAGGGTCTGGCTCGGGGCTTGATTTGCCGGGAGCACGTCTTAGCAGGTGCATGGCACAGCAGGAGAGCCCCCTCCCCCTCTCTCCCTCGCAGGTATCGAACGCGCATTAAAAACCCAAGCGCTTCGCCGAAAATGGAACCAGCCGAGCCTGCGGCATCTTGGCACTCCCATGGCACAGGAGGCTGAACCCCACCCCCCCCCCCTCACCCC